>JAJOZX010002690.1:587500-628385 GCA_023014485.1 Bathynomus jamesi | reverse complement strand
ATATACATATAATATATATATTATATATATATATATATATATATATATATAATATATATATATACTGATGTGAAATATGGCAACTTTAAATTAGAAAAGTAATAAAAATTGTGTTTAGTTTTAATGCATGTCTTTTTTGTTTTTAATATACGAGGTATGGTAAGAAATTGAATTGTTCCATTAGTTTTGTGACTTTATTTCATTTGTACGTGTCTCGCTGTTCAGGTAATTGCCGTTTTGGGCTCCGGTGATTACGGAAGAGCGATCTCCGGCCGCCTCGTCAAGTCGGGATACACTGTTTACATCGGTTCCAGAGATCCAAATAGAGGATCTATCAAGTAAGTACCTATATATATATATATATATATCGCTGTTAATTGCATTATTTAGCCGGGAGAGGGGGAAGGGGTAATTAGGAGAGAGGGGACCCGCGGATGATCGTGGAATCCATAACTATGTATAGGGTCGCTACACCACTCGAAAACGGAGGACGTCAACTCCAACTATTATCCAAACCCAGCGTCGCTCAATTTCGCTGATATTGTAAAGGAAGTGATTTTGCGACAGAACAGCAAAAGCAAAAGGTGCTACTTTAGAAAATGCTAAAAGTTTTAATCACCTTGGGATTGATATTTTCAGAACATGACCCATCTATCGAGTAGACAAAATAGATACATAAAAAGTATATATATATATATATATTTTAATTTAATTTTGAGAAATTTCAATAATATTGGTAAATTTTATCTTTTGAAAAGTTTACCTTTAGTAAATGTTACCTTTTCGTTGTACGTGTTCGAAATTCTTTTGTTTCGAGTTTTGCGACTGTTATTTATGGCTCGAGATTTAAGAGAGAATTTGACGATATTTATATGTGCTCAATTTCGAAACAGTTTGTGTTAAAGCAGATTTACGGAGTACGTCACAAATTCAGTAATGATCGTATTTTACGACAACGCCAAACCTATTTCATTTTAATTATTTGTAAATTATGCCCGAGTTAAAAAAAAGTAGTAATCAGTCAGGATGGCCACAAACTTGGTACGACGCTCAGGCTAACTAATGCGGATAACTCCCGCATTATTATTATTATTATTACCAGCATCATCAAGATTCGAACCCCCGTCCTCAGTGTCTTCATTTTACTTATAGGGAAGCGGCGTTACCCATTCCAGGGATGGGTTCAAGTACTGGCGGCAGTACTTGTGGACAAGTACAAGTACTAAAGGAAAATTCAAGTACGAGTACAAGTACCAGTACAGAGTTTTTGCATAATACTTAAGTCCAAGTCCAATTACATAATGATGTACTTAAGTACAATTACAAGTACATTTTTATAGGTAGTTTAATAAAAATCTTTAAATCAGATGTACATACTCGTAAGTTTATTTCAAATTAAACAATTAAGGAATTAATAATGGTAATGATTAATTTATTGATTAATATTTATCCATAACTGAATACTGGTATCCAAGTTTGAATGAAAATAATAAAACACAACTGTTTGTTCAGTGCATTCCGTGCTATCCGTAATAATTCTGAAAGTAAAGAAAATATTCTCATTTGTCAGCAGTTACACAATACAGTACCGGTACTCAGAATAAAAGGAAGGAAACAATTGAGCAGTTTGGTTTGCAATAGCAGGCTGCAAATTAGTGTAACTGACATGGGACATAATTTGATAATTAATGTAGGATTATCATTACATTTACAAACTTACACATTCAAAATTCTTGTCTGTAAGCCGACATCTGCCAATTTTAATAAATAACAATTTATAATAATAGAAATAATTATCAACAATGAAAATACAATTGCAATAAAATAATTACTTTGTTGACATTAAATAAACATTTAATTTGTTTACACGCAACATGTACTTGAAAAGTACTTGAAAGTACTGATTTTTTCAAGTACTTATGGGCTAAGTACAAGTACAAGTACATTGACTATTTAAATCCCAAGTACCAGTACAAGTACAAGTACACAAAATTTTGCACTTAAGTCGAAGTACAAGTACTTGTACTTGAACCCAAGCCTGACCCATTCAGCCCCGGTAGTGGCTGTGCTCGGGTTAAATAAGTTTTCAAAATACTGTTGTATCGCTTTACTTAAAAAGATGAATGCTTATTATTATTATTCTATCATAAACGGGCAATTTTAACGAAATGTAAACAAAATATACGTGAAAAGTTACTTCATTAAAATGGGTTCGAGCCAGTCAAGTCACAATAGAGTTCATTCAAACGCATCAACAAAATTACAGTAGGACAAAATTAAGTGATAAAGTTGAAATGTAAATTTAGATTGTTTTAATATTAATTTTAACGGTTTGTTTGAGTTTTGAAACTAGTCATTTGCAGTTAATTTAAAGATATTTGATTCTTTTCAACGTTTTTCTATCGGTTTTGAAGAAAGTTTCAATAAATTTTTAAACTTTGGATTTTCCAACAAAAATGAAAATTTTCATTAGGAGAAAAACTATTTTTGGTATGAAAATTTTACGAAATAAAAACTATCTCTCCTCTCTCTCTCTCTCTCTCTCTCTCTCTCTCTCTCTCTCTCCTCTCTCATACACACACACACTTCGAAAAACTGAAAGTGAAGTTTGTAGCAAATCACGTCTTGATTGAACATATATATATATATATATATATATACTGTATATATATATTATATATATATGAAAAATTATTTCACGAAAGTGGACACGTGAAAAAAATTTATGATGAATAAAACCCACGAAGGGAAAAGAAACACAAAGTGGTGCTCAAGCGCTTTCGTCTAATGACATCCTCAGGGAACACTGAGGATGTGGACACACTAGTCATGTGTTCCTGAGGATGTCATTAGACGAAAGCGCTTGAGCAACACTTTGTGTTTCTTTTCCCTTCGTGGTTTTATTCATCATATATATATGTGTGTGTGTGTGTGTGGTGTGTGTGTGTAATGAGAGAGAGAGAGAGAGAGAGAAAGAGAGTTACGTGCAGTATACTTACTTCCATTAAGTATTTTAATTACATGACGTGACAAAAGGTTATTTATACGCGAAGAAAAATGCTTTGAAGGAAGGTCTCCACGTTTTGTGTTTCAAAGTTGGTTGAAGAAAAGATTTTTTTTAAAGTTAAAATTATTTTGAAATTGCCACTTTTAAGGTTATGCGATCTTTAATTCCACATGTTTCTCAAACCTCATTATCAGTACAATAATATATAAGAACACACACACAAATATATATATTATATATTATATATATATAATATATATATATATATATAAGATATATATATTATATATATATATATATATATATATGTATATATATATAGATATTGTAATGTAATGAGGTGGTTTAATACCCTTATATTTATGTATTTATGGTATTAATTATCCCTTTATTTTAACCTGTTGTCATTTAAACCACATCATACATATCACTGATTATATATATTCTTATTTCTCTGTCAATTCGTGTAGGGGGGCAATTATATATATATCCCATCTTTACTAACATAATTTATGCTAGGTTATTCGGCAATAGGTAAGGAGTAATTCGATGTAAATTTCATCCTCGCTTTCTGTTTTAAATATATTGTTATTCATTTATACAAGTTATTCCAGAAGGCGGCGTATGGTAGTCGCTTTCTGTCGGGCGCAAGATTATCTACATGATTTCTCTTTTTGGATTAACCTTATTTTTTTAAGGATTATTAACCTTTCAGGTGTAATTTTACATGCCATTAAACTTGTTAATACTACACCAATTTAACCCTAGCGGAATTTTCCCATATTATACATAAATGAACGTTCAGTTTCATAACGCCTCCTTTCTTTGTTTTGAGGGACGCGGAAATGTAATCTTTACATTAATTATTTTCCTAGTTTCTGGGTACCTATATACGATATTTTTATCCGAACTTACTCAGAATTAACTAGACAATTGAATTCATGTCTTTTTCTCTAAATTACATGAGTATTTAACATGCATATGTTTCTAATTTCATGTACTTAAGAATTTATAAAACTTCGTTTCAGAAACGAAAAGGCGGAGTCGCCATTTCGGCTAACAAAATAATTCTTTATTTGAGCTTCGTTTAGCTTTCCGTTTGGTATTTATACCGGGCTCCAATAAACCTTAGCCCCCCCGTCCATGGCCTAAACCATTAGAGGTACAGTAAAACTAAACATACCTTACAAAAGAGAATTTAATCCTGCATTTAATGAGAAACAATTAAAACTTGGTGTTCTCGCCATTGGCTTCCAAGACAGCCTGAATTCGCTTTAGGTAGCTTGCCAAAAGTGACGTGAATAGATCTTAATCGTTACGCAAATTTGCTAAAACAGTTTCAATGTGTTGCGTCATTGTATCCTTCGAAAATCGATTTGCTGCACGTTCTTCAAACAAGAGACATTCAACCTTGTCCTTTATAACTGATCCAATGTGTTCACAGACGTTCAGGTCAGGAGAATTTCCTGGCCATTCTTCATTTCCAAAGAAATCGATCTCATGGTTCCGCAACAACTGTTGAGTGGCTAATGCCTTAAAGGAGGGGCCTTATCGTGTAGAAGTGTGACCTGATCGACATCCATAACATTGTTCGGGTTACTTAGAAAAGGAATGACATGCTGGGATAGAACAATATCACGAAAATACTGTCCATCCCAACTCTGACCATTTGGCTTCAGCACCCACATGAGCTTCTTTGCAGTGAACAAAACAAACACACCAACACAGTCTGAACATTTTAATAATTCGCGATAATGTTCATTGTCATCGATTTCATCTGGTGTTGTGGCCCGCACTCGATCATTTTGGTAGTTAGGCCGACGTGTTACGTAAACAAAAAATTCATCGGAGACAGCTAAATGCATGAAATCATCCACATCCCACTCTTCAAGATAATGGGCAAACCACATTCTGTCATCGATGTTAAGCTGAGTTTTTCTTGGCTTTGGAAGTTCATGCCAAGGCTTTAAACCTTGCCTATGACGGTACAGTCGAATGATCTCACCACTAACGATCTTTCCTCTCAACACTTCGATCTCTAGAAAGTTTAGCACAGCTTTTTTTCCGCTTACGCGTACCGCTTTCAATGATGTCCTTTGTTTCCTGAGAGAGTGGCAAATTTGGGCGCCCAGATTTGGTTGTATCTATTTCACATTCATCCAAAGTTTTATTCCAATTTCTTTTGACGAAGTCCTCACTTCTTCGCAACTTTTTGGCAACCCATGAACGTGTTATAAAGGTGGCTCCAGCATCACGAGCTTCCCGAAATGTTATTGCTCGAATGCGATCTATCACACGTTGCCTCTCCGAATCACCAATTAATTGAGAAGCCATTATATTATCACTTTATCAGCTAGAGTAATTTTAATACCTGCAATAAATAAAGAATTTTATATATTTTTATAATCACTAAAAACTATTTCGATATAAGTAAACATGTAAGCTGCAAATGGGGGGGCTAAGGTTTTTTGGAACCCCTTACACACATCATTGTATTAGAAATATTATTTTTCATCACACCATTGTATTGTATTGTACAAACATTCGAGTTTTGAAAATAATCTAGCTAAAATAACAATGAAGTCAATATTTCAATATAAAAAATGTATCAATATATTAGTAATAAATTAATAAGTCACACTAAAAAATTCAATCGCCGTGCTTTTTGGCAAGTAAACTGATAAAATGTATGCACTAATACAGGATGGCCAGCTAGGCCACGCCTCATGGGGGTGCAACCGCCCCTTTCGCCCCCCCTTGCCTACGGCCCTGCATTTAATGTAGAGATTTTACAAGGTTAGAGCACTAGAGACCACCTTTAGTCTCTGTTTTTTATATTTAATCTTGATAAAATGTTGTTGGGTTATGGTCGTTATAATTTTATTTAATTAACGATGTTTTTTTGACAATTCACATTTTCTGAATTTGTCCAACACGAATAAAATCGCTCATTGCTCCTTCTCAATCGTCGCGTAGTCTTCTTGATGTTTCTTCAGCTCAAAGGGAGCATGGCAGATAGGATGGAGGTCCTCCTCCTGACTCATCTGCAAGAGTGCGATCCCACTTCCGTTTCGCTCGCGTCCACCTGGATCTGGAACGGCCTGGAAGTCGAATGGTCGGAAGATCGGAGTCCTCCTCAAGAGTCTCTTAGTCCCCTCAATGCCGGTTGGCACCTTTCGTCCCACTGGAACTTCAGTTTCTCGCTCAGAAGATCGGCCAATGGAAATTTCATCGTCCCGAAGTTTGGGCAAAGTCATTGCCGAGGTTGGAGCGTCTAGACTTCGACCTATGGCGTATCCCAGATTCGACATGAGCTGCTGCCTTGGACTCGTGCGATTTGGAAGTTGTTTGATGGGTCGGCTTCTTCCTCAAGCTGTATGTACATCATACGCTATGAGAGAGGACGTAGTCGGTACGTCACTGAATAGGGAGCAATTGATACAACAATTTTGGTGAGATGTGAGTTTGTGGCTTAGGTTTCAATGTCCTAATTTTATTTTCACTTTTCGTGTGGCTGTGTTATTTAACCCTTTTGGCTTAACAGTTAATTCACAGTTCAATAATTTCCTCTTTACGAGTATTCCCTTCACATGCGACACTTAAATTTGCGACTACATATATTTTAGTATCACCTTTTCGAACATAAACTTAGAATTATTGTTCAGGCGCTCAGTATCTTTTAAAAGATAAAAATGGTAATAACCTAGTTTTTTTCTCCTTCAGTTTGGAGTTTTAATTTAAGAAATTTTGACCGCTGATTTTTCGTATGTCCTCATACGGACCAAAAAATCTAGTGTCCAATAAGTCTTTAGGCACTGGTAGGACCGTCAAAACTTTATCTCCACTTTGTAACTCTCTACAAAGGAGCATTTTTATCAAAGGTTTCTTTTACTTTCCCCTTAGTTGCCCTTAAGTGGCTTTTGACAATTTGATTTGCCCAATAAAGTTTACCTTTAAATTCTTGACGTATCTAAGTAAGGACAAATTTTGTTTTTGTTCCAGCCAGGCTTTACACGAGAACTTAATTGGTTCCTTGACTTCATTACCATAAGTCAACTAAAATGGACTGAGCTGAGGTTTTCTTGTTGCTCTCCTTCGTGAAGAACACAAATATGGAATTCCATTGTTCCATCTTTATTATTTAAAAAAAAGAGATAGAAAATAGTATACCCTCATCAGGTTCTTTGTGTCTGATGAAACCCCTTTAATACCCTTGATCGTGGGTGATTTTGTGTGGAAGTTTTTGTGGGTTATACCTAATGTATGTGTTATATGTTTAACACTCCAGAGGTGAAGTGATTCCCCCCTGTTGTTTGTTCCCTAAAAAATTTTTAGGTTTATGAGAATTCTCAGGTTGTTTTCCTGCAAGATCCTCCTGTTGTGATATGAAGTTTGGTGTACCTTGAAGGAGTTATTTAAACTTTTCCCATCCAATTCGTCACTCTCTCCTACATCATCTTGACGAGTCCCTCCTTAGATGACTCTTTCTGAGAGCTTTCGCTTCTCAGTGGTCCACCTCTGGACCCAGTAACAACAAAGTTACCCTCTCTAGAGGTCCTTTTGGTTATCTTCCTTCGAGTTTTTGTTCGATTGGGTGACCTCCCAATCCTTTTATCGAGTCCCATTACGGATGGCGCTTTTCGGGGAGCTTTTGCTTTTCAGTAGTCCAATTTTGGACCTGGTAACATATAGTTACCCATTTTGGAGGTTTCTCTGTTCCTCTTGTGAGCTTTTTCCTCACCTCGAGAGCTTTCGCATCTCAAAGGTCCACTTTTGGACCCAAGTGACAACCTATTCACCTTTCTTTGATGTTTTTGGGTTGCCCTCATTTGAGTTTTCGCTCCGTTGGGTAAATACCCAAACAACTTAGTCGAGTCCCATTACGGATGACTCGGTTCGAGAGCTTTTGCTTCTCGGTGGTCCACCTTTGGACCGAGGAACAACTCAGTTTCCTTTCTCTGAGGTCTGGTTGCCCTCATTTGAGCTTTCGCTCACATGGGTATTTACCCAAACAATTTGTCGAGTCCTATTGCGGATGACTCTTGTTGAGGGCTTTCGCCTCCCATTGGTCCCATTTTGGACTGATTGACAACACAGTTGCTTACCTTCTTTTGAGGTTCTGAATTGCCATCTGAGCTTTCGCTCGATTGGGTAATGACCCAATAAATTTTCCCGAGTCGCACTTCGGGTGACCCTTTTTGAGAGCTTTCGCTTCTCATTGGTCCAATTTTAGACCGATTGATAACACAGTCTGTTACCTTCTCTGGAGGTCCTGAGTTGTCCTTTGAACTTTCGCTCGATTGGGTGATGACCCAATCATCTCGTCGAGTCCCATCTTGGGGTGACTCTTCATTCGACCCCACCGCGTCCTTTTTGTTGACGGTTTTGCTAGCTTTGGCTGCTATTGCTGGGGTTTCGTGAGGTTTTGTTGGGCTTTTATCTGTTCGGCCTTTGCCTTTTTCATTCGTCGTCTGAACCAGCAATTTTTACGAAGGTGGCCCTTCTTCCTGCAGAAAGTACAGAACCCCCGTTTTTCTTCAGGTTCTTTGCTTTTCTCATTCTGGTGGGTTTCTTTTCGTTGCTTGAACCAACAGTTTTGTCTTATATAGCCCTTCTTCCTGCAGAAGGTGCAGAATATCCATTTCCTTTCAGGTTCTTTATCTGCTTTGTCCTTCCAGTTTCCTTTTCGATTTTTGGACCAACATTTGACTTTTGTATGGCCCCATCTTTTGCAATAGGTGCAGAAACCCCATTTTTTTGTAGGTTTTCCCTCTGTTTTCCCTTTGCAATTTTCCCGTGTTTGTTGAACCAACATTTGTTGTAAGTGTGGCCTCCCTCTTGTGCAATATGTACAGAATAGCCCTGTTTTTTCCCCCTTTGTGTGTGAGTGCATCTCTGTGGTCTGTTTGTTGATTTTGACTTGTTTTCGTCATTGGTTTTGTTGTGAGTGGGAGTTCACACATTCAACTGTATCAACTTTTTCCCTTGTGGGTGTTTGGTTTTCTAACTTTAATTTGCCTTCGTCAAGGCTTCAGTGTGTGTAATAACCTTTACACCTTCAAATGTGTCAGAAATTTCCCGTGTGGGTGTCTATTTTTTTATGTTCCCTGTGTTCTCCTGTTCTGTTTCCAATAACATTATTTTTTCTCGGATTAGTTGTGTCTTTAATTCTAACATTCTAATTTGTTCTGCAACAGTGTAATTGTCCATTAATTCTAACGTTGTCTCATCTACAATGTCTTCATCAACTTAGTATTCTCTAACGAAATCTTTTAATACCCTTTCTGATGCATTCTGAAGTATTTTTATTTTAAAAATCTCAGCCAAATTTTCCCAATCCGTCTTTTTAAGATCCCCTTTAAGGGCTTCGGTATTTGGGTTCTGCACGAAAGAGTCAAGTTGAAAGTCATTGTGAATTTAGGATAAGGTTAATACAACCTAGAAAAACCTTTTTGGTTTTTAAATTAAAACCTTTAAGACTTTCAGCGAAAATATTACGGTCTTTAACCTTTACCGTTTTTAAACTTTAAAACCTTTCCTTTCTAGACCTTTAAACCACATCATACATTTTTAACCCAAGGTTATATATATCACTGATTATATATATTCTTATTTCTCTGTCAATTCGTGTAGGGGGGTAATTATAAACCTTTTACAAAAATATATATTCGTCACAGATCTTATTAAACCAGTTACAATACAACAATGAAATTGCGGACAGTAATGAGATTTTGTTGAAGAATAAATATTTGAGAGTAAGACAATTAATAAAATGCACAAACTCTTTAAATTTGACTAATAGACAATTTTAATCTACCATGTGTAGTTATTTAACTGAATACAGCCGTATTGTAATACGTCAGATCATTTAAAATGAATAAACGCATACATACTATAATTTTAATTGACTCCTCTTTTAGAACAGCGGTTGGTTCTCTACCCGGCCTTTTGATCGTATTTTGTACATAATACAATTTTATAGAATTATTTAAATCCTATCTGGTTATTTGACCATTTCAATTATGTGTACTTTGACATCAATTACTTCCTTTAAAGAAAAGACATTTGAGACACTTAACCTTTGTCTTAAGAATTCTGAGATTCAATATTAATACAAGAAATTAAATGAAATGGTATAATATAAAAGGTAAGAGAATGAAATATGAATGTATAATTTCAATAATTACAAATTGTCAGCTACTTAGCTTACAGACGTAAACCCCCCTTTGGATGGGTTTAATTTCTTGTAATTACGTTTGTATCCACCTTCTTATACTATATATATTTATCGCGTAGGAACAAGGGTTTAAATTTTGAATCTATCGCGTTTTCTAAGATGAATTTTTAAAAGGGGAGACGTTCGCTTTACGTTATTTGAGTTAAGTCCGTTTTCTATATCTTTATAGGGGAAGACTTAGTTGAGCTATTTATACTTTCACAATCGGAGATGCACTGACTCTAAGCGTTCACTTCGTTTCAGTTGGGCATCTTCTGTTTCGAATTTTACATTTTCCTTTACAATGAAGACTCTTATCCCATCTTTTACTAACATAATTTATGCTACGTTATTCGGCAATAGGTAAGGAGTAATTCGATGTAAATTTCATCCTCGCTCTCTGTTTTAAATATATTGTTATTCATTTATACGACAAGTTATTCCAGAAGGCGGCGAATAGTAGTCACTTTCTGTCAGACGCAAGATTATCTACATAATTTCTCTCTTTGGATTAATCTTATTTTTTAAGGATTATTAACCTTTCAGAAGGTGTATTTTTACATGCCATTAAACTTGTTAATACTATAACAATCTAACTTTAGCGGAGTTTTCCCATATTATACATGAATGAACGTTCAGTTTCATAACACCTTCTTTCTTTGTTTTGAGGGACGCGGAAAACTCACGTGCCTCCTTCCAATTTAATATAATCTTTACATTAATTATTTTCCTAGTTTCTGGGTACCCATATATGGTATTTTTATCCAAACTTATTCAGAATTAAATAGACAGTTGAATTCATGTCTTTTTCTCTAAATTACATGAGTATTTAACATGCATATGTTTCTAATTTCATGTACTTAAGAACTTATAAAACGTCATTTCAGAAACGAAAAGGCGGAGTTGCCATTTCGGCTAACAAAAGAATTCTTTATTTGAGCTTTGCTTAGCTTTCCGTTTGGTATTTATACATACAATTCATTCTATTTGCATGATCAATTTATTTGTGGGTTAATTTTTGACCTGTAATTAATTAACCTTATGACATTATTCCCATACATAATATATATATATATATATATATAGGGTCGGCAAAAAATAAAGGGAGACCTTTTAAATCCTTCATATCTCGGCAAATACGGTACATAGAACCATGAAATTTTAGTATGTTAGTAATAGGTAATTTTCTGGTTTGTATGCCATCTTTTAGCATTCTAGCTGAGAAACTGGATTTATGGCGAATATTCCAGAAAAATCTTGCTAAGCATAGGTTCATGTTTAATTAACGTAATCACAGGTTCAAGTTTAATTAACGTAAGCCAACTGCAGGAGGTTTGGACAAGCTTCTCAAGAAAATCGATAAAACAGGAGATATCAAAAGAATACCAGGTAGCGGCATTAAATTTTCCCACCAAACAGTCCTGATTTAAATCCTGTCGATTACAGCCTTTGGGAAAATTTGTCACAGAATTTATCGGGTCAAAGTAAGAAATGTCGCTCATTTACGACAGCTTCTTCTGGAAAAATGGGATGAGCTACCACAAGAACAAATTAATAAAGCCATAGATGAGTTCCGTCCTAGACTGAAAAAGGTTGTAGAAGTTCGTGGTAAACATATCGAGCAGTTTTTTTAACATCAAGGTAGCACCATATGTGAGTATTTTGTAACTTTTTAACTGCACATACAATGCAGTAGTAGTGTAAATGGAGAATTTCCAGTGGCATAAAGAAATGTTCAATGAATCTGTAATTTTCATTAGTTTTCTTTGAAATCTGCTCACCGTATAGAAAATTTACTTAGTTGTGGAATGAAAAAAATATTGAAATCTGACCATAATTTTGGATTTTACAGGCAAAGTTCGAGGTCTCCCTTTTTTTTGGCCACCCGATATACATATACACCTAAATAAATATATACGAGTATCTAAACGTATATAAATATAAAATCTTGAGTTCCTATACTCATTTGTTACTTTCTTGTCTGTACTATATTACAGTGACATTCTTTCATAAATAAAAAAAAAGGAATTGGTAAATGATATTCAAATATTGTACGTACTGTTTATACATTTTATTATCCAATTTTAACTGTATTTCTGGCACTAATACTGCGGTTAACAAGATTTAACCTTCACATATGTCATCACTCCACGCATCTTACATCTATCTATCCATATTGACTTGAGACTTGACTTGAGACTCGCCAAAAATGACTTGAGAATCGACTTGCGACTTCCGCTTAAAGACTCGTTAACTTGACTCGGACTTGATAAAAATGACTTGAAAACAAGTCTGATATATATTACAGTAAGAGTGTGAAACGAGTGATTTTGTATAATTCCTGTTTCACTCAGGGACTTCAGGAAGTTAGGTTACGTTAGAAGAAATTCTTAAGTATTTCAGTAACTTCCTGAAGTCCCTGGGTGAAAGAGTAATTACCCGAAATTATTGAAAATTTCAGGGATTTCATAAAATAACTCGTTTCACATTCTTACTGTAATATATATATATATATATATATATATATATATATATATATATATATATATATATATATATATATATATATATATATATATATATATGAAAATGAAAATGAAAAGGTTTATTGGCAGACTATAGTCCATATGATAAATATTATTAATACAATGACAGTTCACATACTAAGAATAGAAATATATACAACTGATTAGGAATAATACTATAATGTCGAAGTTAAGTGGAGCTACAGACAGACGTTTTCGTACCAAGAATTCCATAGCTTAGGCCTTAGAGGATAAATGGCAGGACTCATGGATAGCTTGGAAAATCGGTTTGGTTGATTTTTTTAATTCTTTGCATTAGACTGGTATTGAGCACGTCTTGTTACCTCCGGAAAGCTCGGGACATTGCGGGTAGCAAACATTTGCAAAGCTGAGCATCTCGGGGGTAATTTATGTAGGAGTCTGAAAGATCTGTTGTTCAGTAAATTTAGGGTTCTGCCAGAACCTTTTTTATAATTCACCCAGAGTTGCTGTCCGTATATATTACTGCAGAAAGTACGAAAGAGTGTGTCTTCAGCTTCACTTGTACAAAATCGAAAGTTCCTTATGGTCATATTCGCAAAAGAATACCAGGTAGCGGTAAGAAGAATATCATATTTCTGCGAATACACTTCGCAGACTTTTATTAGCCGATCCAGACCTTTAACAGAGGGACTTATTAACACCATATCATCAGCATAAACTAAGTTATTTATCCTTGTGTTATCTATACAACAACCCACTGTTGCCTCATTAAGTAAAGCAATTAATCCGTCAATATACACATTAAACAGCAAAGGAGAAGCAAGGAGCCTTGTCTCACCCCGCAAGAGGAGCCAAAACACTCGATAGTACATTGCCCCACCTAACGGTGAAAGAGTGGTGGGAATATCAAAATTTCAATACGTTTAATATGTACATGAGAACCTTCCTGTCTTCTAGTTTTTCAAATAAAATATTGTGGTTCACCCTATCATATGCCTTACTTATATCTAAGAAACAGCTATAAATAGTTGAATTACTGTCAATGTATTTAGATATTGTTTCTTTTTAGTACATAGATACACAGGTCAGTTGAGTGGGACCTTTTAAAACCAAACTGATTAGGAGATGTCCATAGGGAAATCATTTAATCGGAGTAACAAGAGTTTTTCTAGTAGTTTCGAGAAGCAGGAAGCGACAGCAATAGGCCTGTAATTATTACTGGACAGAATGTCTCCGTACTTATTTTTGACCAGGGGCAAGATATATACCTTCATGAACTCTGCAGGGATATAGCTATGATCAAGCATGGCTGATAGGAGCAATGATATATGCAGACATACTACGTCATTGGCATATTTTAAGTGCTTATTCGATAAGTCAGCTACCCCTGACGCAGAACCAGTCTTTAACTCTTTAATTAACCTCTTTACTTCAGAAAATGATATCAAAGTATTTTCCCTTGTCCCTCCCACAGTCGTTTCGCTGCAATCTATCTTAAGATTATCCCTACTCACACTGTTTAGAATGTTAGAGTAGTGGTCTTTCCACAGCTTTGCAATTTCATCTTCCCCCGACACCCCATCGATTGTCAGAGGGAGGACATTTGTTTACATCCGTTTGATTCTTAACAAATTTCCAAATTTTGTTATTATCGTTATTTATGCGAGCTTCACGACTTTCGATGCTCGAATAGACTCTTCTTCCTGTTTACATCGCCTTATGGTCGCCTTATACTGACCCCTACTTCTACACATATTCATGTATATAGGTCCTAAACTGGGTCTACTATGAAAGCACCACATATCAAAGGCGTCTTTCGATTCCCTCTTCAGGGGGGCAATAAAATCACTCCATCCAGGAATAATCTTAGTATGATAGTTGTAAGATTTAATCAGGAGGCTTCTTGCTTCTCTTAACAGGGATATTATCTTACTATAATACCTATCTATGAGTTTACAGTGAGAATCATTTGAGCAAGGATTACTACAGGCAAGATGCAAAATTTCTAAATTATTAAAGAGGTGACTTGTTCTGTCTTTGTATTCTATTCTCTGTTGCATATTAACATTGGACCAATCGACGCGATTATTTTTACCTATTGAGTTCTTGTTAAGTCGTGTTGCGCATAAATTGGTAAAGTTAATTAATATTTCTAATGGTCTATGATCAGAAAGAAGGAAATCATGCAGAATATGAACTCTAACAATTCGATCCTTTAGATTATTACTAGTGAGACAATGATCAATCCACCTGGTGGTACCATTCATATCACTAACGTATGTAAAATTACCACTGGTTACCCCTAATACATCTCCATCACTTATACTTAAATTGGCCGACTCGCACATGTTACCCAATTCTACAAAGAATTCCGAGTTCACATGCGCGTTAAAGTCCCCCATTATTATACAGTGAGAATATTTGGGGTTATCTGATAATGACTCTATATAGGCGTACCATAGCAGCGAAATTGTCACCACAGTGGCTTATAGTTGTGCCATTTGATATCGCTAATTTGCTATTAGCGGCTGCTGTTCTTTTTTATTGTAAACGTTATTTGTGAATCCACTTAATTTGTTAGTGCTTATAAGTTATTTATTTTTTAGTTTTTGTTTTCTTTGCCCTATTTAGGTTGAAATCAGGGCTGGAGTCAAATATACTTTGTCAAAATACATTACAAATACAAATATGGTAATTTTTGGAATTGTCAAATACAAAAACAAATACACACTTGCAGTTTTTTATTTGGTAAATACAAATACAAATACGAGTTTCAAATTAGCTAGTTGTGACTTCTATCAGTTAATTATTTCTTCTCGTTTTGAGACTGTTCAAGTTAAAAGTAAATAAAAGTGAGCATTACTGAAAACTATTTCGTTGACAATTAACAAAAAACAATTTGTTATTGGTTACACTTTACAAACATCAACTCTTCAAACCGCTCATCAGTTACGGTGCATTTCTCGGGTTGAAAAATAATCCATGCAACACTAAACAGTCGCTCTACAGAGGCAGAAGTAACTGGAATGGATAAATTCTGGCAAGCCAACTCAGTCAACTGCGTAAAATCTGTACAGCGCTGTTGCCAGTACTGAAGCGGATCTTCAGTTTCAGGAACACAGTGCTGAGAAAGGTACTTCTCTACCTGGATTTCTGCAGAGGGTGCAAGTGCAGGGGAAGACGCAATGGCAGTAGAGCTCTTGTCCATAAACTTGAGGAGCTTTGTGCGCTTGGCAGGTGGAGCAGGCGGCGAAGGAGCAGACTCAGGCTTGTTTCGTAAGCAAGCTGCAACTTTGGTCATCAAGGTCTGGTGAAGGTTGAGAGCCTCCTCATGTGTGGCCCACCTGAGTTCCATCCAGGGTCAAGGACAAATGACAGTAAACAGTTCAAGGGTCTCATACCGTGATAGACGCCTGCCCACAGCAGAAACCAGGCTAGTCACCAACTTCCAGCTGAATTTCTCCTGAAGTTCAGCAAGCTGTGTACGTAGTCCGCTGATGCATGGCAGGACATTGCTGAAGGTGACTTTGTTCTGGGCCTAGAAAAAGTTGGTGGCAGTCTCAAATGGAGTAAGTATTTTAATGAGTTCATCGAGCATGTTCTTCTTATATGCTCAGGGCTCTGCAGCATGGTCTAGCCAAATAGCAAATTTTTTATAACTTGCATATTCTCTCTTTCTCTCTCTCAGGTCCCATCCTGTTCTCCTGGCCCAACCTACTGACTCGCTATTTGATATGTATATGAGCAAATACAACGATCAAATACAAATAAAATACACATACACACCATTCGAGATTCTCAAGTATAAATACAAATACGGAAAATTACTTTATTTTAAGTACAAATACAAATACGTATTTGACCCCAGCCCTGGTTGAAATACGACAAAATTTGCCGCCCTAGGCAGGTGTCCACTCTGCCTATACGTAAATCCGCCTATATATATATATATATATATATATATATATATATATATATATATGCCTTCGGCGGTTCGAAGTTGACGGGGGTTCTGGTTAGGTGGCAGCAACGGATTTGTTACTCTGGACTCTGGAGTATCTGGTACCATATAAGGAATCGCAGAAGTTTCTCTTATACTATCTCCGATTTCTTCTTGTAGTGGATCGGAGGATTTTGTGGAGCTTACTAAATTCTCTGAAGGTTCCCCGATTCTTCTTGTAACGTATGGGAAAATTATTTTTCTCTTTTTAAGACTAAGTTCTCTGAAGAGAGCAAGGCTCGAAGAACAAAGATATTCTCTTACTGTAGTTTACTGCTAAAATGTTACAGGTAATGCTCAGCCTCTAAGTTAGATCAGACAAATCAGAATAATAATTTGAAAAATTGTTTGACTATTTATAATTAATGTTTGGTGACATCATTATTATTTAATGTTGACCTGTTTTGTTTTTTATTATCAATAGGCTGAATTATTTTGCAAACTATTTGAAGATAAGGTAAATATTTTAGCTGTAGCAATGTCTAAACAGATAAGCTAGATATTTGAAGATGAGGCCATATTTTTATTTTAAACCACATATTGACAGATCTGATGTTATCATGATCTGCCGAGTTAACTAAAAATTGAAATTGAAATATGCATTTTATCATGAATTCCAATTAAACATGCATATGAGCAAAAATTAAATGCCTAAAACTTAAAATTAAGTGTTAAGCAAGACATGGCTTCATCTTTTACAACGAAGAGAGAATGTATAAAGAAAATGAACATTGCAGAATTTAACACGATTACATTATGAAGCTAAATCTAAAAAAATTATTATGTAAATTAAAAAGAAATAATTCATCAATTATTCAGCAAAAATAAAATAGAAAGAAAATAAAAAAAATTATCCAAACTCGCGTCAGCGTTATGCGAATTTGGACTCTATATGTAAAAATGAATATAAGAATATAAATATATACAAATATAAGTATTATATGAATATAAAGATTATATGAATATAAAGATTGTATGAATATAAGGAATATAAGGATTATATGAATATAAGAATTATATGAATAAGAAATCATACGAATATAGGAATTATATGAATATAAGAATTATATGAACATAAGAATGATATGCATATAAGAATATATGAATATAGGAATTATTCATTGTTCATTTTAACATATGGGTGTAAACAGTAATTATTATGTACGTAAATCCTTTATATGTGTATATATGTATGTATATACTGTATGTATGTTTGTATGTATAGAGCGGACTAACGTCATTCGACGTGACATTTAATTAACAAGTACGTTATTTGGGGCTAGATTAAGTTACGTTAATTTATTAGAGTGTTAATGGAATACCACGTCGGCCGAATGAGTGTAAACCCGTAAAGAGCATATATGTACATGCACTTGGCGTGTATATATAGTGTACTGTACTGTACAGTGTTGGTCAAAGAGAATGGAACAGTGGCTGTTTTTCTCGTGCCCTTGAAATCTGAAAAGTAAGGGTACGTAGGGAGTGAATAAACAAAGAAATGAAAAGATAATTTGCTTTTGTATTTTGTATGACCTTTTTCGTTGAAACTTGAAAGAAAACGTGAAGGTATCATGGATTCAATGAGAGACCTTCAGATATTTGGGATTTCTCGAGATCAGTGAACGAGCGCTGTACAGTATGGAAGGAGTCCCACAATATTATCTCTTGCTGAAGTGTTTTCTTTTTGTATGCGATTCTTGATGTGTATCCCATAGATTTTTTATACTCTTTTAGATCTATATCAGGAGAATTTCTTCACCACTCCATCGGTACATTATCTTCAAAATTTTTTTTAAAACTTTGGACGTGTGACAAGGGCCGAATCTTAATGGAAGGTCCATTTTTCATTTTTAACTACTTAGAAGCGGAAGACAACAACTTTTCCATCAGTATTAGTACCTACCTGACACTACTCCTCAGGGCATCCACGAAGTATATTATAAGTCTCCAAAGTCCAAAGTATGAAAAACAAGACCACACACTATTCTTCTGTAGGTGTTTCGTAAAGAACACCTGATGGAGTGCTGTTTTATCATAGCCTCTCACGTTATTTACATAAATTGAACAAACACCAACAACCTCATAATAAAATGAGAGTCGTCACTGAACATGACCAGAAAAAAAAAAAAAAAAAACTATAGACACAGTCCGTACATGCAGAAGAATCGGAAAAAACGTCATTGAAGTTGTTCTTAATTCCAAACAAAATCACGGTTTACCCGTCATTTATAGGGCTACGTTGTTTATGAAATTATTATGGATATTATCTATCGCATTTTCCATATAATTTCAGTGGAAATGGAACAACTGCTAAGTATGACTCCTGTAGAGGAGGAGATTGTAGACACTAGTCAACTAGGGAAGTACTCCGGGTAGGACGTTAGACAGAACTCCCGTTTCTCCTGTCACTGTCTTCCTTAGCTGATCTTTTTCCATATCTCATCTACCCTGTGAGCAGTCCAGCATGCTCTCAAACACAAACTTCTCTCCCTATTCCTCATTACATACACATGCATCTTACACATACATAATCTTTTCAAAATTAAAAAAAAAAATGGCATCATCTTCAAGAGCCTCGGAGTTCCCTGGGGAGGAAACCATAAATTTCTCCACTTCTGGCTCCCCTCCTGCCGATACCAGGAAGCAGACCCGGGCAGCGGGGCTGGATCTGCTACCACCCATTCGAGATGTTCTGGACCTCTGTCTGATTCACTTTTCTTAAAATTTTGCAACATTCATGACCTTTTCTCAAATTTTCAACCTGTTAAACACCACCTCTTCTCCTCTAAACCTCATCTTCTTTTCCTCACTGAAACTCTGGTGTCTGGGACGACTGACAGCAACCACTTTTCTGTACCCTCTTACTTTCTCTATACTCAGTTTCACTCCAAAGGTGGATGGTGCGTATATGTACGCAATGACCTAACTTGTTCTCGTGTTCACAAACTCGAATCTTCCGAATTCTATACCCTCTGGCGACGGCTTACATGCCAATCTCAAACTAAATACATCTGCGCTGTTTACCTTTCTCATAATTCTACTGACTATCCAAAATTCTTTGACTATCTCACTTCCAAAGTGGAATACATTCTTTCCTGCTCTCCCTTTGCTGAAATCTACATTTTAGATTTCAGTGTTCACCACCACCGTTGGCTTTTCTCCCATTTCACTGAAATCCCTGGTGAGCTAGCTTACAACTTTTCTATCCTAAATGACCTAGAGCAGATTGTACAGCACCCTACTCGTATCTCCGATAGCCTTGGAGATAGGCCCAACATTCTTGATTTACTTCTTACTTCCCATCCTTCTTCTTATTCTGTCAAGCTTTTTTCTCCGTTGGGCTCCTCCGACCACAATCTTATATCTGTTTCCTGTCCTATCGCTCCAATTCGGCCTTTGGATCCTCCCAAGAGGAGGCGCCTTTGGCACTTTGACGCCGCTGATTGGAGGCCTTAGGCAGTACTTCTGTGATTTCCCATAGAATGATTACTGCTTCCGTGGCTGGGGCCCTTCTGGGTATGCTGAGCGCATTACAGAGGTGATCTCTCAGGCATAGAAACGTACATTCCATATTCTCTTCCTACTGTTAATGCAAAAAAACCTTGGTTTAACTTTACTTGTTCTAATGCTATCCGCAACAGAGAGGAGAGTTTCAGAAGGTACCGTCGCCATATAACTCCTGACTCTTACTCAGCTTATATTCCTGCCCGGAATCGTGCAAAATCTGTTCTTTGACTCCAAAAATTCCTTCATCCGACAAAAATGTGAAAATCTATCCAATTCTAATTCTTCTCGCTCTTTCTGGCATCTACCTAAGAACTTCTTCATCAACTTTACTTCCTCTTCTTTCCCTCCTCTTTTCCACTCCAATGGCACAGTTGCCGTCTCTTCTCCTGACAAAGCTGAACTCTTCGCTCAAACTTTCGCTTGCAATTCAACCCTGGACGATTTCGGTGCTGTTCCTCCATCTCCCCCCCCCCTCTGACTTTATTATGTCTGAAATTAGAATCCCTTCTAAAGATGTTTTTTCTGCCCTATCTGAGGTCAACTCTAGGAAGGCGTATGGTTCTAATGGTGTTCCTCCTGTTGTTCTTAAGACTGTGTGTCTGTGCTGATACCCTGCCTAGGCAAACTCTTTCGTCTTTGTCTCTCATCGCTCTACTGGCGATCTTCTTGTATACCTCTCTGACTCTTGGTCATCCTTCTTTCGGAATTTCGGTGAAACTTTTGTTATTGCGCTAGACATATCGAAAGCTTTTGATAGAGTCTGGCACAAATCTTAATTTCCAAACTGCCCTCCTTCGGTTTCTATCCTTCTCTCTGTGCCTTTATCTCTAATTTCCTTTCTGACCGATCTATATCTGCAGTTGTAGATGTCCACTGTTCTTCTCCTAAAGCTACTAACAGTGGTGTTCCTCAGGGTTCTGTCCTGTCACCCACTCTTTTTCTTTTATTTATTAATGATCTTTTAATTCGCACTTCCTGTCCTATTCGCTCCTATGCCGATGATTCCACTCTTCACTTCTCCACCCGCTTACCAAAGCGTCCCTCACAGCAGTCACTTCATGATTCGCGTAGGCCGGCTATGGAACACCTGACCTCTGATCTTTCTGCAATATCTGATTGGAGCAGAGAAAACCTTGTGGCTTTCAACAAAGCTGGGCACTTGCGGTATTTTTTGCGGTACTGCGGTACTGCGGTACTACCGCACTACCAAACCGGTACCGCATAACGCAGTACCGCAAAGGATCGCTGAAAGTACAGCAGTACCGCTACCGCATTCAAATTTCCCGCGGTACTTTCCGCGGTACCGACAAACACGACTTTTCAAAAAATTAACACTTTTTTGGAAGTAAACCTTATTACAGGAGTACAGTAAGACGAATGCTGCGTGTGTTGCATCAGCCTAACTCTAGACACGTTAAGTTTTCGTTCAGAACATGTTACGTTGCCATCCTATCACAACGCCTCAGTGCAGTGCTTGCTTTTGAGCCGGTTGCACGTGTGTTACATTTCTGTGACAAAGATCGATTTTTAGCCATTATGGCAGAAAGTTCAGGTGCGAAATCGCCGATATGCAATTTCTGAAAATATGTGCTATTACTTGTGTTGTTCTTGTGTGCAGTACCGCAGTACCGCAGTACCGCGGAACGCACCAGGGGGACCTGAAAAAGTACCGCAGTACCGCGTAACGCACTGGGCATGCTGAGGTACCGCAGTACCGCGTAACGCACCCCCAAATTTTGGTACCGCGCCCACCACTGGCTTTCAATGCCCCAAAACCTCAGTTCCTCCAGCTGTCTACTCGTCACAATCTTCACAACTATCCCCTTACCTTCAACAACACATAACTCAATCCTTCCTCTTCTCTTAACATTCTTGGCGTTTCATTTTCTCGTGATCTTTCCTGGAAAGATCACATATACTCTCTTTCTAAAACAACTTCTAAGAGGTTAGGTGTGCTGTACCGCCTCCATGGTTTCTTCATCCCCACTCAGTTGCTGTCTCTGTACAGGGGTCTTGTTCGCCCCTGTATGGAGTATACTTCTCATGTGTATGGTGGCTCAACCCACACAGCCGTACTTGACCGGGTGGAATCAAAGGTTTTTCATCTCATCATTTCCCCGCCTCTTACTGATTGTCTTCAATCTCTCTCTCTTCGCCGCAACGTTGCCTCACTTTCTCTTTACTATCGCTTTATAACGGACATTGCTCTTCTGAACTCTCTAACTGCATGCCTCCTCCTTTAAGGAGAGCACGCAGTACCAGACTTCCTACACTTTCTCATTCCTTTTCTGTCCAACTATCTAATGCAAGGGTTAATCGGTATTTTCAGTCTTTTATCTATTCAACCGGTGAACTCTGGAACAATCTTCCTCAATCCATCTTTCCTTCTGTCTATAACCTCCCATCTTTCAAACGCAGTGTCTAGGCATCTCGAAAATCCCCGACCTTGATTTTGGCTCTCTTCTTTTCCTTCTATGGGAGGGGCGCTTTTTGCGGGAATTTGCCCTTGGCCCCTCCTTCCTGCATAAAAAAATAATAGTTTTGAAAAAAATATTGCTAAGAATTTTGGAACACACATTGTACATTAAATATGGGTTCATATTTGGTGTTTTTCCTTTTTTTCTAGTATTCAGCATTTTAGTATCGATGTTCATTGCCCACTCGTGGCATCTTGCATTCATCTGAACCCATTGTTACACGAGACATTTTGGATTGTCGGAATGATTCCATGCCTTTCTCATGAAGTGTTCTCCTGATTGTTTTGGTGGGTATGTTAATGCCACTGTTTTCAAATTCACACTGAATGTCAATGATATGTTCTTAGAATCCTTTATACATATTTTCCGTGGTTGGGTGTTCTCTCTCGCAATTGTCTTTTTTCTCACAACTTTACCATTGAGCTGAATTTCAACTGCTTCCTTGCTTTTGTGTAGGCGGATCTAGGAGGAGGGGGTAGGCCACATCTGGACCCCCCTCAATTTCTTGCAAGTGCCCTTTTTTCAAGTGCAAGCGCCCTATTTGAATGATGTGTATGCCACTGAAAACAAATTTTGTTTTTGTAAATAGATCATGGTTATTTTATTTTATTCAAATTATATTTTGAGCTTTTATCCATATACATTGTACTACCAAATTTGTAGTTGTAATGGTTTTTATAGGTGCCCTTAGTACTGGTGCAGCCATATCACTATTTTTATCTTCATCTTATTCTCATAGTTCTTTTAATTGGTAAAACATTTGTAATTGTTCGAAAAATTTCCTGATAACTGTTGTACCCAAATTAGATTTTTATTTTGTATCATATTTGAATGAGACTGATCTAATAAAACGATACAATTGATTTTACACTCGCTCATTGGTGGTCTTTTTAAAAAAAAATTTAGTACTGTGCCCTTTTTATTTTAGGGTGTGCCCTTTTTCCTTTGGACCCCCCCCCTTACTGAAATGCCTAGATCCGCCCTTGTTTTGTACTGGCTAATAATTGTAACCACTGTTGTTTTTGGTATATTTGAGTTATTAGATGTATCTCGGACTGATTTCCTTGTAAGATTCTGCAAAGCAATTGCTTTATAAGCTCTACAACTGTCTTTTTTCTCATAGTGAAGGTAGCGTCCGTAGCTCAATAGGTAACACCGTTTTCCCTTAAGGGAAGTGAAGACACTGAAGTCGGGGGTTCGAATCCCGATGATACTGGTAATAATAATAATACAGGGGTTAGAGCAATGGTCGGCATTCGTTGGCCAGTGCGTTTTGTCAGTTTCTGGCGCTTTTAAATAATTATTATACCGTCTTCAAGGAAATGTTTGACGAGAGTTTTACTATAGTGAGACAAATAAATGTGAGAAATAATGGCATAAACAAAAAGACACACTCAGGAACATATATTAATAAATGCAGTTTTTGTCGAGCGTGTCAATCTTTTTAACTCTAACTGTATATGAGGCCTTCAGTGCTACTTCAATTCTTCTTTAAATACAGTAAGTAATTAGTAATTGGGTCTTACTCGCCCCGGGTTCGATACGCATGCGGAACGTTGAGAAAAAAAATGTTTCTCTATGCACGAAATTCGCGGTGTGTAAATGTGAGAAATTAGGTAGATGAAATTAAATTAGGTTAATTATGGTTAGTTTATGTGTGTTTAGGTGTGTGTTTTGGTATATGTATATATGCAAGGTCTATGACTTTACCCAGTACCCAATTAGATGATCGTCATTTTATAATATTTCACTGCAATGCCATGATTGAGTTATGCTTGGGTAAATTTCTTCAGTTTGTTTTACATACATCAAATAAAAACTGAAGTTCATGTTTGTTCGACTGACAAGTATGAGCTGTGTGTGTGTGTTGTGTGTGTGAACGAAAGTTCAGGCAAACGATTAAAAAGGAGGTATTTTTTTTGTATAACGTACACCGAATGAGTTTTGCGCAAGTTATGTAAATACAGTATAATGTAAATACGACAGAGTCATCATTTTAACGTCTGAGAAGATACGTCAATAACATTACGTAAAAGAGGGACTTGAGGGGATGTCTATTAATGGGGTAAAGACTGCAACTGCCTGAGGAGGTGCATGCGTGATATTTGAAATACGTCGCGGTGGATAGTCACAAGATTTGGTCCTAAAGCTATAAATGCAAAAAACTTCACTTTTTTCTACGTGAAGGTCAAAATATGAAAATAAAAACCCACTCTAATAGACAGAGTTTATTTCCACGACAGTTTCGACGCCCACTGGCATCCTCCTCGGGAGGATGCCAGTGGGCGTCGAAACTGTCGTGGAAATAAACTCTGTCTATTAGAGTGGGTTTTTATTTTCCTAAAGCTATGTTTTCTTTTGTTGGGGACTGACAAAGATAAAGTTGTTTTCTTCGTAATTGTATTCGAGACACTCTTCAAAGATTTTTTTATGAAAAAGAGAGGCCCTCCTATTACATATTCTTCTTATTATCAATAAAACGAACAAATGAAAACACACACACACACACACACACACACACACACACACATATATATATATATATATATATCATGCATCTGCCTGTTGTTAAGTATAAATGTGATATCCCTCAAGTTACTTCTCAGCAACGGAAACGTATCTTTGCTTAGTTCGCGAATATTATATACATTAAGTATATATCTTTTGCAATGTATCTTTTCAATATCGAGGCTCAGACTCATTTCTAACGAATTTTTTTAATTTAAAAATAATTAATTCTCTTATTTTTTAAGAAACGAGTTGTTCAGGTACACTTTTGTTTGAGATTATCACCCGGACTCCGTTCTGAAAATGCTTCCCGATACTTACTTATTATTTATGTCCTCTTCACTCCTACGTGGAACATAGGGCGTCGTCAACTGTGCTTCGCCATCGGGTACAGTTGGCTGCTTGGGCTTTAACTTCTGGCCAGGTTCTTCCAATTCTCTTAGTTTCCATCAGTAAGGATCTCCTCCAAGTCATCACTGGACTACCCTTCTTCCTTCTTCCTTGCGGATTCCATTCCAAAGCCTTTTTACCTATTTCTCCCTCTTCTTTCCTCAAAGCATGTCCAACCCAACTCCACTTCCTTCTCCTAATTTGTTCTTCTATCCTTTCCTGATTTGTGATCTGCCATAGTCTTTCATTTGAAATTTTATCCGGCCATCTAATTCGCATAATCCTTCTCAGACATCGATTCACAAACACTCGCACCTTCTTTGTCAGTTCTTTTGTTACCTTCCATGATTCATTACCATACAGGGCGATTGAATTAACATTACTGTTAAATATTCTTATTTTAACTCTCCTCGAGAACTGGTTTGATCTCCATACTGGGTTTAGCAGCGCAAAAGCACCTGCAGCCTTAGTCAACCTTCTTCTAACATCCTCCTCCGCTCCTCCATCCTTTGTCACTACACTACCCAAGTAGACAAACTCGTCAACCTCTCCCAGCTCAACCTCACCAACTCTGAAGGCTCCATCTCTGCCATTTAATCTCATTGCCTTAGTTTTACCTTTATTAATTTCTAATCCTAACTTTCTTCCCTCTCTTCCCAGATCCTCCAGCTTCGCTACTATATCCTCACGACTATAATAGTCGCTACCATATCCTCACGACTATAATAGTCGGCATAGTCCAAGTCCTCCAAAACCTCCAGCAATCCCCAAACAATACCCCTCCTACCTACCTCAACCACTCTCCTCATTACAGTATCCAGCATTAACAAAAATATCAATGGCGACAACTGACAACCCTGTCTCACTCCTGTTGTCACCTCAAAAGGCCCTGTAAACTTCCCGTTATGTTCCACTCTGCAAGAAAATCCTCTGTATGATTCCTTAACGATATTAACAATCTTCTCCGGTATTCCGTAGTTTTCCATCACTGTCCACATACAGCCTCTATCCACACTATCAAAAGCTTTCTCAAAGTCTACAAACACCAAATACAGGCTGGACTGCCATTCCAAGCTCTGCTCCACAATAATTCTCAGTGTGTTGATCTGATCGGCACAGGACCGGGTCTCTCTAAATCCTGCCTGTTCTCTTCTTAGCCTAACATCCACCTCCCTCCTTATTCTTTCCAAAATAATACCTTACTAGGTATAGACAACAGTGTGATTCCCCTCCAGTAGTCACATCGCGATAGATCTCCTTTCTTTGGTATTTTCACCAGCAAACCCTCCCTCCATTCCTTGGGAAACTTCTCGGTTTCTCATATTATACTGAAGAGTCCATGTAATTCGTCTGTCATCATCCCTGGGTCCACCTTCAACAGTTCTACCTCTACACCATCCATCCCAGGAGCCTTTGCTCCTTTTAACTTCTTGATAGCTCTCCGGATTTCAGCCTTACTTGGTGGTCTAACATCTATGTTCAGCTCCTGGTTCCCTCTCACCTCTTCTTGAATTAACTCCTCGGGTCTATTTCTATTCAAAACTTCTCTAAAGTACTCTTTCTACCTTTCCAATTGTTGCATCTCCGCAGTCAATATAGTTCCATTCTTTGATTTTACTTGTCTTGTCTCTATAATTTATCCCTGTCAGTGTTTTCATTATCTTATATAATTCCCTCATATCTCCTCTGCCTGTTGCGCCATCTCGTTCACAAATTGTCTCTTATCGTTTCTGGCCCTTCTTTTGACTTCTCGATTCAGTTGTTGCCAATTTCCCCCCAACTCCATCCTGTTTATCACGTCTTCACATCTGTTCATTCTTTCTTTTGCTTTCCTTCTTTGTTCTACCGCATTCCATGTGTCCTCTGTCATCCACTCTCTTTTCACCTCCTTTCTGAAACCGATTGTCTCCTCTGCAGATTTCCGTAGTGTCTCTAAATCTCACCCACTTTCTTTCCACTCGTTTTACTCTATCCTCTTCATTTTCTCCATGTGTCAAGACTTCCTCATCTTCATCCTGGGGAATAACAAATCTATTTCTCACAGCCAATTTGTATTCCTCTTTGACCTCCCTACTTGCGAGCCTATTTACGTCAAACCGTCTCCTTCCTCTCTCGACTATTTTCTTAGCTTTTGCCAGTCTCCATTTCAACTCAGCTATCACCAGATGATGATCGCTTGCTACATCTGCTCCTTTTCTATTTCGCACATCCATCAGCGATCCTCTCCACTTCTTCCTAATGGTTATATGATCAATGTGGTTTTCTGTCCTGCCATCAGGCGACATCCAGGTAATTTTATGACACTCTTTATGCGGGAACAGGGTACCACCAATCACAATCTCCTGCTCTCCACAGAAATCTGCGAAAAATTCACCATTTCTATTCATTATTTCTATACCAGTGATGGCGAACCACTGAACCGTAGGTCAAGTACTGACCGACGAGGCAATTTTTAGTGACCTTCTTCTTCTGCAGCTTAAATCCCATCTCTATATGGGGTCGCTGTTCTTGATGAGTCTCCTCCATTCTCTTCTGTCACGCACCATGTCCTCGTCCAATTTTTTCTCCCGGATGTCTGCCGCCACGCAATCCCTCCACCTCGTCTTCGGTCTACCTCTTCTTCTCCGTCCCGGCACCTCCATTTCCAGCACCCTACGTCCCACGTAATTCTCCTCGCTTCTCATCATGTACCCATACCATCTCAGTCTAGCTTCTTGGACTTTTCTTGACGCCTCTACTACTTTCACCGTTCCTTAATGCGTTCGTTTCTGATTCGATCCCTTCTAGTTACACCGAACATCCATCGCAACATTTTTATTTCAGCCACATCCATCTTTCTGTCACTAGTCTGTCTTCTTCATTGGCACCGTCTCCATTCCGTACAACATGGCTGGCCTAACCACTGTTTGAAGACCTTCCCTTTCAGCTTCACCGGCATCCTACGATCACAGAGAACTCCCGACACCTCTCTCCAGCTCCTCCATCCCGACTGCATCCTACGATTCACCTCTCCCTCTGCTCCCCCCTCTGCCTCGATTGTTGATCCCAAGTATTTAAAACGATCTACCTGTTTGATCAGTTCACCGTTTAACATCACTCCCCCTCCTTCATCCGGTTGTACATTACATCTCAGATATTCAGTCTTCTTTCGTCTAACTTTCATACCTCTACTTTCCAATGCCTCCCTCCAATTTTCTAGCTGTTGTTCTACCTCCTGTCTTGTCTCTGCGCACAACACTACATCATCGGCATACATCATGCACCAAGGAGCAACCCCTCTAACATCCTCAGTCAACACATCCAGCACCACGTTCAATAGGAATGGACTCAGTGCTGACCCCTGATGCAGACCAACCCCAACTCCAAAACTCTCCGTCACACCAACACTACACCTCACTTTCGTCGTAACCCCTCTATACATTTCTTGAATCAATCTGACGTACTTCTCTGGGACCATCTTCTCCCTCAGGCACTTCCAAACCTCTTGTCTCGGTGTCCTATCATACGCCTTCTCTAAGTCTATGAAAACCACGTGCAATGCCTTCTGTCCTTCCCTGTACCTTTCCTCCAACTGTCGTAATGCAAAAATAGCATCAGACGTACTTCGTCTGGGCATAAAACCGACTTGCTCTGTCGACACGCCTGCCTCCTCCCTCAGCCTTAAGTCCACAATTCGCTCCCACACCTTCATGGTGTGCGGTATCAGCTTGATACCCCTATAATTTGAGCATTCCTGTATATCCCCTTTCTCTTTGAATATGGGTACTATGATACTGGCACGCCATTCCTCCGGGACCACCTCTTGGTCGCAGAGCTTTTCCATAAGATCATGCAGGAGATCCACTCCTTCATCGCCAAGTGCCTTCCATACCTCTGCCGGTATCTCATCAGGACCCGTTGCTTTACCACTCTTCATTTTATCCAACGCCTTCTTCACTTCCGCTCTTTCCACCTTCCTCGTCATTGCCATATTCGGTAGTCCATCCTCATGGACCAACCTAGGGTTTTCCTCATTTAATAGTTCCTCAAAATATTCCTTCCATCTAACCTGTGTATCTTTGTCTCTCCGCAGTACTGTCCCATCCTCTCTTTTAACCTGTTTCACTTGAGTAAAATCTTTTGTGGCTTTATTCCTGCTTTTAGCCGACCTGAATATTTCCTTTTACCCCTCTCGAGTTTCTAATTTCTCATACAGATCACGACATGCATGGGCCTTTTTTGCCTGTTTCTTTGCGTTCTTATATACTTCCTTCCGCTCACCCGACCTAGTTTCCTCCCACAGTTTCTTTGCTTGTTTCTTACATTGTAGGGACTCTTGGATGTCATCATTATACCACCATCCATTTTTAGTGACCCACGAACTCTTACTTAAATAAAATATGACTTTAATTTTTAATATTTTCTGCCTTACAGTTTTAAAATTATTTTATTTTCCCACCGAAATAAACAGCTGATACACAATGAAACGTTTTTAAACGTATAGTATACGTTTAAAAACTTGCTAACAATGTTTGATTCATCTTATTCATGTGAACCGTTGTTTTCCTCCGTGAATTTCGTTAAATCCACCACTAGGAATCGCCTTGGCGCAGATATGAGTGCTGCATGTGTGAGACTAAAAACAACTAAATATAAACCTCGGATCAAAACATTAGCAGCTAAAATCCAACAAGTTTCTCACTAAAAATACTAAGTAAATAAATTTTTGCGACCCAATTTCGTTTTTTTTAAAAATCAAAAGTAACAAAAATGACCCGCCAGCAAAAAGGGTTCGCCACCACTGTACCTATACCATGCTTGCCCATTACATTGCCCACCTTTGCGTTGAGGTCTTTTTTCTTAACTCCCCCAAAAACTGTAGTGAGCAATATGCCTACGCCTTCTCTATGTTCTTCTCCACTTGGTCTTCCGAAGTACAATAGTTTCTGGCATGGTCCCACTCGTAACTTTTTAGGCTCTAAATGTCTACCTTCAAAAGTGTACTCTGGTTCTGTAGATGGTCCGGAAACGCCAGTTGCACCTTCATCACTTTCCATGTCATCTATGATAGAATCTAGCCTATCACTTGGGGGAATTGGAATGGGCAATGTTTCATCATGTTTTACTGGTCTACGTGCTGAATCCAAGTTTGGATATACAATCTGGTGTTTGTTCTTGGCAGAAAACCCCATTAAGTTCACACTACAAAAATAACAGTCTTCATGATGATCTCTCGGCTCCCTCCATATCATGGGTATGGCAAATGGCATTGAAGCTTTCTTTTTGTTAAGCCAATCACGTAATCCATTTGAACAGCCAGAACAGATTTGATGTGGCGCCCATGGTTTATCTTGGTCACCTAGATGGCAACCAAAGTATAGCCAGAGCTGGGCAGTATTTAAATACATTTGTATTTAAATACGTATTTAAATACATTTGTGTATTTAGAACTGTATTTATAAATACATTGTTTTTCATGTATTTAAATATAGTATTTAAATACTTTAATGAGTATTTAAATACAATGTATTTAAATACTCAAAATATAAAAATGTAAATACTTTTACTGGTTTAATACACGTTCTGTACTAGCACAGTACGACGCGTCGACAGTGTAGTACAGCATGGTTCATGTTTCAACGTGTCAGTTCAATCAGTTGTGTCCACTCTTAGTCGAAAGCGGTTGATTTCTTTATCGTGTGCGTGTCATGGCTTCAACAAGCAAATTTGTATGTATTTAAAATGTATTTACAAATGTATTTAAATACAATTGATGTATTTTGTATTTAGTATCTAAATACATTCGTAAAATGTATTTAGTATTTAGTATTTAAATACATTTCTCCCATGTATTTAGTATTTAGTATTTAAATACATTCAATGTATTTATTGCCCAGCTCTGAGTATAGCTTGTATATTTTCTTAATGTCGGTTGTAATACTTCGTCGCTGTGTTTTAGTTGTCAACTGGCCGCATACGAAACAGAACTTGTTGGGGTCATTCTTACATTGTCGAGGCATGTTGACTGACCTGAGCAAACTATAAATTCAAAAAAATGTACACCAACTTGACACAACAAGTTCTTGGACTGGACTGATCTTTTGACATACAAAGCACGGCGTTGTTGCCTGAATCACAATGCTGCTAGACGTAAAAGCTCACACCTGAAATACATAAGATGTATAATTAAGATAATTGAAATAAATAAGATGAATAAACTAAAAAAACACAATAAAATAAACACAATCAAATGTTGAAATAGTATTTTGCCTATTTAAAATGGTTAAATCTGTGTAGTTATATATATGCCTTCATCTTGAAAACTATACGTGCTAGAAAATATCTGAATGCAGTTTTGGAATCAGCGTGAAAAATGCTATCCAGCCACTACAGATTTTACTCTGATGAAAAATCTTTGTTGACCAGTGTAATTAGAGAGAAAATCTACGATTTCTTGGAGACACTGGAAAGATTCAACGAAAATCAGCGCGGATTCCGATCAGGTAGATCATGCTTATCACAATATCTGAGATGCACTGGAAGGCACTGACAACTACGATGTCATTATACACGGAGTTTGCTAAAGCTTTTGACAAATGTGATCATGGTATAATAGCACATAAGATGAAATATATGGGAATAACAGGCAAAGTGGGAAAATGGACCTACAACTTCCTCAGAGTACGTCTACAGGTTGTCATAATTCAAGGTACATCATCATCAGAATCAGAAGTACGCAGCTCAGTACCACAAGGTACAGTACTGGCCCTACTCCTGTTCATTATCATGCTAGCAGACATAGACAGCGGAGTAAACAGCAACAGTATAGTAACATCCTTTGCAAACGATACAAAGAGCAGAAAAATCAGTAATGTAAATGAAGTGGAGGCCTTGCAGAGGGACACGAACAAAATATACAAATGGTCAGAAGAAGGCAACATAACATTTAACACCGAGAAATTTCAGCTCTTGAGATATGGTAGAAATGAGAAACTTAGACTGCATATTATGCTCCAGATAGACGGGTAATTCAGAGAACCACGAAGGGGAGTAATAATGACCGATGATGCGACATTCGAAACACAAAATAAGATAGCGATAAATAAAGCCAAAAGAGTCGCGGGACAGGTACTAAGAACGTTCAAAAGAAGGGACAGGGCAGTAATGATTCCTCTACTAAGAACACTGATTATACCAAAACTTGAATACTGCTCAGTTTTGACGTCCCCATATAAAAAGGAAGAAATTAATAAACTAGAAGAAACGCAGAGACATTTCACAGCCAAGATTGATGGCTGCAAAAAACTCAACTACTGAGGAAGACTACGTAAACTAAATCTGTAGTCCCTGGAAAGAAGAAGAGAGAGGTACACCATAATCTACATGGAAAATTATCGAAAACCTGGTACCAAACCTAAAACTAAACCCAATTACCATTCAAAAAACATTGGAAAATAGGAAAGGCAGGATGTGTAGTGTTCCCAAATTGAAGGCCCGACAAGGGACCTCTTCAACACTGAAGGAAAAATAGCTTGGTTGTCAGGGGGGGGCCAAGGCTTTTTAACCAGCTTCCAAAGGACCTCAGAAACGTTACAGGGGTCAAAGTTGAAATCTTCAAGAGAAGACTAGATGCTGGCTCAGGATGGTACCAGATGAGCCGGGTGTACCTGGCTATGTACGGTGGAGAGCGCAAGAAAGCAACTCGCTCCTCCACCAAGCCAGGCCTAGAGGCGGGGCCACCAACTTGACCTTCGTGTGAAGAGAGACCAACACACGGAACATCAACGAGGTTAACGAGATTAAGGTCAGCGAGACCTCAGTACGTGCTGAAGTACTAGCTGTATAGTTTATGCCAACTTTAATGTAGAAGTATATACAGTTCTTAAGTAATAAAAATAATAATAGTAAAGAAATAATAATAATAATAATAATAATAATAATAATAATAATGATGATGATGATGATGATAATATCTCAGTAAAACCCACCAAATTAACCCTTATTATTTTTTATTTTGTTTCGAAATTTGATGCTATTTTCCCAAAAAGAAATAAAAAACATTTTTTTTTAAATTTATTCCTTTTCAACAAGCATTTTTTCCCGATTGTGTGCATTCGTAAGTATAATAATGTTTCTTAAGGAGAAATCTTTCACAAAAAATGATAATAATAAAAATAAATTTTTGTAATTATAATTGAAATTACAATTAAACTTATTGTTATTATTGGTGAAAAGATGAGTAGAGAGAATATACAAGTACAATTATTACAATAAGGCCATACCATTCTAAGTACTGTACTATGTCTAAAGAACTGTCACGTATGAAGTAATGAGAGTTTCCTTTTATGACATAACGTAACTTCATTCATTGTACAGTATACACAATTTATATTTGCCTGTAGAGGGCCATCACATTTCTATATACACAGGGTGGGAGAAAAGTCTTTAAGGATGTTATACATACAAATAATAATAATCCTTAAAGACTTTTCTCCCACCCTGTATATATATATATAATATATATATATATATATATATATATATATATATATATATATATATATATATATTAATTTGGATATATTCACAATTAATTAACTCGTTAAATTTCATAATACTTCATAACAAAAGGCAAACAACTTACGTTTATAATTTAATTAATAATAATAATAATAATAATAAATTATAGTAATAAATAAATATAAAATATATAATTACATTTAAAGGAAATCGTGAAAAGTGTTCAATTCCATTACTAATTTTATATAGTTTGGAAACAGTGACACAGACAGACACGTTGTCATTTATTGTCGATCATATCCAAATACAGATTCGATCACACTTTTCATTTGTTTACATAATAATAATAACAACGGTATCCACTGTCTCAATACGTGATTCATCAGGAGCAAAACTACGCCCGCAGCTCGGGTAATTTTTGTTTTGAGGTCGCAGAAAATGTACTTTGACAGGAATCTATGTACAGTACGTGGAAAATCACTTTCACAGGCATATTTAGAAAGCCCCCAACAGTCCTTGAACTTAATGGACCGGAAATCCCTGGACGTACACACACCTACACACACACACAATATATATATATATATATATATATACATTTGGTTAACCTTTGGTTGGCTTCCGCCCGAATTGTTCATTCTGACGAAGGTCAAGCTTTTCACTCCACCTTAGACCTACAGTTTAAAGTGGAATCCGAACCACGCCCCATCAGCAGCCCAGCGTCTTAACCACTAGGCCACCTAGGGTACTCATTTATCTACCAACCACTTTCTTTTTATTGGGTGGAAGGATGAACAGCTGGGTTTTGCTGCGCGCCGGCTGCCGTCGGGTCTCGAACCCGGGGCCGACGGATTCGTAGTCAGCGACGCTAACCACTACACCACCGAGGCGCATCTGATATATATATATATATACACACACACTTTCTTAGACAGTCCTGAGGTCAGGACTTTATCATTGTTAATAATAATTTCTGTGGGCATCTTTTATACTGTCATGTTATCTGTTATCTGTTATCACATGGTAACATATTAAATGCCTTTATTTGTTATAGAATATCTTTACTCAGGATTTCTTCGTTGTATAATATTTGTAAAAAAGATATCGCAAAATAATATTTTTCAAGAAAGTTGTTTGTGCATCACACACACACACACACACACACACACACACACACACACACACACATAATAAATGCATTAACACTACATTATATTTCGTAATTATATTTAAATTATATTTAAATTAAATAATTTTTCACATTTTTATTTAAACGAAACAAAAATAGAAGAAATTTGGAATTAATTAATGACAAATAATGAAAATAATTAATTTTTGGAGTCTCGAAAGCATATCTTAAAAATTATCTATATATATATATATATATATATATATATATATATATATATATATATACAGGGTGGCTCAAAAGTCCCTATCTCTTTTGCTGAAATAATAGTATTTTTGGATAAAATGTAGTAACATAATTAGCTGTATATTTATTTATCAAGGTTAGGACTAAGATTCGACGTGAGCACCATCTGTTTGCCGCACAGGACCTGTTTCCACCACGTCCAATCCAGCGATTTGGGCAACACGATCTCCGGATTTAACACCGTTAGATTTCTCTGCGTGGGACTTTATAAAGTCTGAGATTTACAAAACAAGAGTTATAGACTCGCAGGATCTGCGAACCCGCACTGTCGCGGCAGTCGCTAAAGTAACCCCAGAGATGCTTGAGAATGTGTTCCGCGATGCAGTGGACATATTTGAAATTTGCAGAGACACTGATGGTGCTCACGTCGAATCTTAGACCTAACCTTGATAAATAAATATACATCTAATTATGTTAATACATTTTATCCTAAAATACTATTATTTCAGCAAAAGAGATAGGGACTTTTGGTGGGCCACCCTGATATATATATATATATGTGTGTGTGTGTGTGTGTGTGTGTGTGGTGAGAAGAAACTTGAAATTATACTAACCATACTTAGTGTACGATATTTAAGTAGTTTTTGAATGAAAGTGAGGCACATAATTTTATTAATAGAGAGATAATGTAACATAAAATCTGATAAAAACCAAGGTTATTCTGTTAATTGTTAAGGAGTTAATTCTAAATAATAATATCACTTAATAAGTGTGGTTAAATGACGTGGTTAAAGTTAAGTGCATTTGTTAGAGAAATGTAAATACTGTAGATTTGTAATGGATATTACGTAATTATTATTATGTATATACATAAATTAAACACACACACACACACACACAATATATATATATATATATATATATATATATATATATATATATATATATATATATATATATATATATATACAGAGTTGGGCACTTTACTTTCTATAAGTAACAGCGTTACCGCTACGTTACATTGATTAAAAAAGTAACGTCGTTACCGCTTCAGTTACTATATAACAAGAAAATCAAAAACATAAACTCAAATAAAAAAAAAATGGCCTCTCCAAAAAACAAAAGATTTTTTAGGAGCGTGTTGTTCGATTTCAGGAAGACTAGTTTTTCAAAATTAGCATCTGATAGTCCTCCTCGTTTGGAGGAGCTAACAGCTAATTAACAGCTAGTAAATGATACTAGTCAAATGATCAGTTTGAAAGTAACGCGTAGCGAGTAACGATTGAAATCGCTCTATAAAGTAGTGCCTTTACCATTTTCGTTACAACATCTCAAAAGTGACGGCGTAACCGCTACAGCTACTAAAAAAATAACATCGTTACGTAATGGCGTTACTAGTAACGCCGTTACTCCCAACAATATATATATATATATATATATTAGTGGTGGACCGGATATCCGCATCATTTTTAACATCCGCATCCGCACTTCTGACTGCGCCCTGCGGATATTACCTCTAATAAATTATGCAATTTACAATTAAATTAACTTATAAAGTAGCTTATAAGGCCCAGTCATGCACATTTCATGTAAAGTATTAATTATTAATGAACAAACAAATATATAAACCTCAAAATATAAATATCTGGTAACACAGAAAATTGAATGAAACTTGTTTCATTGAATTTCCTGTGGCTGAAACTCTTGAGAAAGTTATTATTTTTATCATAATGAAAACATTAATATTAATTTTAATTCTTATGCATTGCCTGCCATAATAGTAATATCACGAAATTTGAAAAATTATGTCATATATTCATAATTCTATATTATATTGATAGATTAACTAAATATCCGCATCCGCATCCGCAGATGTTGAAAAAACTGACATCCGGTCCACCACTAATTATATATATATATATATATATATATATATATATATATATATATATATATATATATATATATATATACAGAGACATGTAAGAAGTAAAGAGACAGCCCAGATTTTGCTGTAACAATTTTATTTGAAAATTAGAGTACCAATAAATTTTAATTTTTGAACAATTAAGGTTTAGCTATTAATACTTTGTTGACATTCCTTTAGCTGCTTTAAGAGCAGCAACTCGCCTAGGCATAGAATTAATGAGTTCTGAAATTGTAGCTTGAGGTATTTCTAACCATGTTTGGCGTAAAAGATTCAACAATTCTGATCGTGTTGCTGGTTTTTTGGCTTTTTACGTAAAGTCTTGTCTAGTATTGCCTACACGTGTTCTATGGGGTTCATGTCAGGGGACTAACTCGGCCAAGGAAGTCGTTTGATACCATTTCGCTCCTCCCATTCTTTCGTCTTTTTTGCAGTGTGGCATGGGGCTCCATCTTCCATGAACAGGCAGCTGTCTTTTTCAATTTGACCACTTGAGAATATTGGCATAAGTCCTTCTTCAAGGATAGAAATGTAGGAAACGAATATTAGTCATAATTAGGGCAGTCAAAAGTTGACCGAAAAAATTAAGAAAGTTGACCTTACGAATTGAAAAAATTGACTTATAAAGTTGCCTTTACTTTCAATAATAAAAACGATACTTTAATTACTTATTCTTGCTCTTCTACATCAGTTGACCGATTGTGGTAAATTATGAAGTATTTGCCGACATTTTCTGGCAAAAAATTGCGATCCTTACTCAATAATTTATTAAGCATGGAGAAAGATCTCTCTACAGCGGCAGTTGTTGGTTGACATTGCAAAGCTGACCATAAACTGTTGGTGAGATTTCAGGTCTACTGAGGTTAATTATTTCACAAATACCATTTGTCTTGAGTCTTGTTTCAATGTATTGTTTGACTGAACACATATCTTCGCCAAGGTTGATAGAAGAAATGGTTTCATATGCCTCTCTAATGGTGCAATCAGATGCTTCCATCCTAGTCACTAAGCTAGCAATCAAACTATAATTCATTTTGATTGACATTAATTGCTTTGGCAGTTTTTCATTAGCAACACTCTCTTTAGCCTTCTGAACAATGATTCCTTCATCTTCAAAATTTTCCACAATTGTCTTCACATTTGGAAAATTGTCTGCATAATAAAAAGCAGCGTTCAGCCAGCTTGCCCAACGTGTTACAATCGGTTCTGGAGGAGTTCCTATTTCAGCAAACAATTCCTTCCTTCTTTTGTTTTTAAGAGGAGAAGCCTTGACACATGCAATTAAAGTGTCAACATCACTATAAAATGCTCTTATTTGCATCGCACAATTATGTAACAGATGCGCAAGACACGTTACATGGAAAAGTCTTGGAAAAAGTTGCTCGAGTGTCGCTCCAGCTGACACCATGTAACGAGCTGCATCAGACAGAAGTAAACAGAAATTTTCTCTTGGTATCTCGAATTCTTTTACAGTATCGTCAATCTTGTGTATGACAGTTCGTGCATTAACATTTCCAAGAAGAACATCGCACCTGATTAAATATGTTTTCTTGGGAACATCAATAGATCCAGCAAGTATGTTCAAATATTATGAGCCCCTTACTTCACTTTCATCAACAATTAGGAAAACTAATTTACCCTCTAGCAAATGTTTTATTCTACTTAACTCGCTTTCTGCCTGTTTCATTGCTATTGATCTGCAAGTTGACACGCAAGGCACTGCTACACCTAATTCAGAGAACAATTGTTTCACATGGGTTGCTCAACTTATGAAGAGGTATGTTGGCTGACAGAAATGTAGTCACAAGTTTTTCCGAAAAATCTGAAGACTTGTACTTTTAAAGGTTTGCGTCTTTTCATTTCCCACATTTTGGTCTATACCACGCTGGTGCTTTTGGGTAGAGCGATGTTTATCCACAAAAAGGATTTGTCATGCTTGACCACAACACAACAAATCTGACAGTATAGCTCATTTTTTCCTGAACAAATGAATTCATTAGGATATTTTGCAATTATAGCGCGCACTTTAGCAATAGAACTAACTGCAACTTTTGGCATTTTAAATATCTGAAATCAAAAGAAATCGAAATCAGTGAAATCACAAATCAGAAAAAATCACAAATAAAAAATGGTAACCAGTAACCACAATACATACAACACAACCACATCCAAAACCAGAACGGACATAACTGAATAAGACAAATACGAGCAGCGAAGTTGCCAGTTAACCAAAAAGATGCCAATTTTTAGTTATTTTAATTATTTATTCCAAAAAATTGACTTTATTTACCTCATAGCTATTTTTTGACCTAACAGGTAAAAGTTGACTTTTGGTTGACCTATTAACTTTGGTAATATACCCCCTACAGGTGTTTTTATTGCATTTTCAGTCGTTTCAGCGAAAAGTGCCCCATAGGAAACAATTTGACTTTATTGACTTTTGACCGCCCTAGTCATAATAATGGCAAAAAAATTTGGATGCATACATTTTACCATAAAATTAAGGGTGTCTATTTACTTCTTGCATGACTCTGTGTATATATATATAATTGTAGAGAAAAGGGTGTTGTTAGGGAACCGGCATTTAAGAATAGAAAGGATGATCAACGCCCACGTCAGCATGATGAAGATTTATATTGTTTTCACTTTTTACAGTAAACCCTCGTCCAACGCGTGTTTGTTCAGCGCGAATTTGCTTATACACGGAAAAATAAATGCGAACAATTATAATTATTTGCCGAAAGCGGAAAAGTTGATTATACACGGTCCGCCAAACACGCTCTAATACAGTAGTACTGTACGCGTGCCAATGCGCACTCTAGTGTTTTCTCCTACACTCTCCAACACGCCCGCATCTCTCTCCCTCTCGCGTCACCCCTCGCATCACCCTTTGTCTCAGTCCCGCTACCGCGTTAAGTTCAGTGAAGTTGTGTTGGATTATTTTTGTCGTATTTTGCCGTTGTTTTGCTATTACCCTTAGACAGCAGTATGGCACCAAAACGTAAAGCATCTGCAAGTGATAGTGAAGAGAAGAAAAGTCGTAAGGTTATGACATTAGCCGAAAAAATAAAGATTCTAGATAAGTTGCGTGGTAGTATGAGCATAACATCACTTGGCCGCGAGTATCATATGAATGAGTCTACCATACGCACCATCCGAAGGAGTGAAGAAAAGATACGTGCTATTTTCATTTAATAATATAATTACGTTCTTATTTCATATACAATATAGGTAGGGAAATTCATTTATGTGTGAATAAAAAATCTATGTATCTAAGCATTACTGGGAAACTTTACGTGGCCGCGTTTACGTATCCCCATTTATCCCATAAGGTATTAAAGTTTGTTCAACGTGGATTTACCTGACGCGCCGTTCTCGAGGAACCTATCCCCCGCGTTGGACGAGGGTTTACTCTATTATTTTTAGCCACTGATGATGGGAGTTTGACTTCTGAAACGTCTGATATTAAATC
>JAJOZX010002690.1:390000-582500 GCA_023014485.1 Bathynomus jamesi | reverse complement strand
CCATTTTGGAATATTGGCGTAATGTTTGCAAGTTTCCAGTCGAACGTAACTTCTCCAGACTCTAAAGATTAATTATTATTATTATTATCATCATTATTATTATTATTATTGTTACTATTATTATTAAGTTATTATTATTATCATTATTATTATTGTTACTATTATTAAATTATAATTATTATTATTACTATTATTATTAAATTATTATTATTATTATTATTATTAAATTATTATTATTATTATTAAATTTATTATTATTATTATTGTTATTGTTATTACTGTTATTATTAAATTATTATTATTACTATTATTATTAAATTTATTATTATTATTATTACTATTATTATTAAATTATTATTATTATTAAATTTATTATTATTAATATTGTTATTATTATTATTATTATTATTATTATTAAATATATATTTAAGAGGAGAGACTATTGCGCAATTCATATCTTTACGTAAGTACCCTAGGGTGAAGTTTATCTGGACCTGGAGTTTTATTAGGATTAATTTTACCTATGGCCGAAATATTTCACTTTCACTCATAGTAAAATCGTGAAGCTTTAAATGACATCATTGAGCGTGATTACGGAACCATAATATCCATATTTTCATTAGTAAACACGAAGAGAAAAATTTATTTAAAATTTCCGTCATTTGTACTGTACGTAAGTCATCGTAAATTTGTTCGCTGTTTTCGCCTATGAGTGGACCAATAGTCCGCTAACATACTTCTTTTTTTCCTAACCTAATTATAGAATGCCTTCGGATTCGATTTAATTTGATTCGCTATATATAGGCCATAGTCGCGCTTATTTTCCTAATAATAAGTATTTTGCTTCACTTTCTCAATAGTTTGTAAGCGTTTTCATCGGACAAATTATAATTATTTGTTTCTTTCATTTTGAAATTTTGAAATACCTTTTTAACATTAAGCTACTTTTAATTTCAGCATGCCACCATTTAGGTTTAACAGACTTCACCAATCTCTTTTTACGTAATGGAACACTACTCGATTCTAAATGTTTAAAATAATTAAAAAAGAATTCCACGTACCATTAATCACCTCGCAATAAAGTTTCATCCCAATTACATTGCGAAACACAATTTCTGTACTTTCCATAAATTCTGCTGATTTATACGTATTTTGATGCGCTGATTGCGAATATGTTATTATTTTTTCTCTAACACCCACCATTTTTCCAGAAAACTACGTTAATGTTTCACAAAAATTATCTAAATTATACCAAACGCGGTTCCAGGGAAGGTGGAATTCCAGTATGTTGGCTGAATATTGCTGGTTTCTCATTAGGGGAAACTCCGAGAGTATGTACAAACGAAAAACATCAGCCTTCTTTAGTTAGCTTTATAAGGCTAACTAACGAAAATATCACGACCTAACCTAACCAGTCGTCAAGGGCGTACAGTTGACCTAACGATTGGTTAGGTTAGGTTGTGATATTTTCGTTAGTACTAGAGAAGGCTGGGGTCCCTGCTCTTCAGGTGATCCTTTCCTTGAAACATGTCAAATGACTAACTGCTCTTTTAAATCAACTAACTAGTTTAATTTTGTGGTTAGTTAGATAAACTAAATTTTGAAAACCAAAACAAATCAATGGCCAAATCTGATAGTTAGATTTAACCAAAAACAAAAACTTAATTTATAAGTTACAAAACCTGTCAAAGCCGTAACTTCATTTCAAAACTTTTAGAAGAAATGCAAAAATTATTATATAAAACAAGATAAAGACCAAATTACCGTAAACTAGTACATTAAAGTGTTATTTGGTTACATTTGTACTATATATTTTTTATAATGAGGGTAAATAAAATATTTGTCCACTTTATGTATACACATGGTGAGATTATTTTTGTGAAATACGTAAGGGTAGTCAGATGCATTGTATTTCCTTAACAAGTAAGGTGATCAAATAGTATGCCGGTAAGTCTTAGTTACTAGTCAGTGCGCTATTACTCTATTGATACCAATAGCCAAATTACTCTGGTGATATACATGAGGGTAGTCAGATACACTGTTTTTCATTACGAAGTCGGGTAGTCAGATGATATACCAGTAAATTTTAATTACTAGTCAAATGCACGAGGCAAATATTGTTAAAAAGTTGGGATCACCTGAAGATCAGGGCACCCAGCCTCCTTTAGTTAATTTATAAGGCTAACTAACGAAAATATCACGACCTAACCTAACCAGTCGTTAGGTCAACTGTACTCCCTTGACGATTGGTTAGGTTAGGTTGTGATATTTTCGTTAGTTAGCCTTATAAAGCTAACTAAAGAAGTCTGGGGGCCCTGATCTTCAGGTGATCCAAAAGTTGAATGACTTTCTTCATCGGTTTGTGATCTTGTTGAGTTGACTAGTTTCATAATATAACTCCATTTAACTAATAAATTGACCAGTTCAGTTCATCGCGAAAAGAATTACGGATAATTTTAGTATGAGTAAAGTAGTCAATCGACTAATGATTGTGAAATTTTTCTGTAAATTTGGGGTAAATGACTAGGCGCATAGAAATTTAAGTAACCTTTAAGAGCGACTAGTAAATTAAGTAAAATAAAATTCTCTGTGTGTATATCTTTGTGTCGTCCGCGAAGCTCGATACAACACACTCTTTAATATCTGAACCTTTGTCTACAATCATCATTTTCTTCTTCTATAGTCTATAGTGACTCTATACTATAAAAAGGCAGTCCTGTCTGTCCGTCCGTCTGTAAACACCATGTATTTATATTAGGCGATTTTGAACATAGAAATAAACTAGCAAAAGGTCGTCGCTACATTCCGATTTTGCTAGATCTGCGGTGCTTCGGCTGAATTGTGGGCCTACGGCGTATTTTATTTTGAACATCAGTAGCCCTTTATCTGGATATCATTCCTATTCCTCTCACCTTGGGCCTCAGTAATTGGGGTGCCTGCGGCCTTCCAGTTACTGGCAAACCAATTATTCATTCAATAAAACTACAGAAAAGAACGCAGCCATGAAAATCTAAAGCTTCACAAATCTTAATACAATGAGCTCGGATTTGAAGCCTAAGATTTTCATGACTGCGTTCATTTCTATAGTTTTATTGACCAAATAACTGAACCGACAGTAATTGGGGCCCTGCGGCCCGCCAAATCATAGTTTTCATTGTTTCGAGTGCATCAATAATATTGTTATAGTGTTCCATTAGTTGTGATAAGCATGATCTTCCTGACCGGAATCGATGTTGGTTATAATTTTTTTTCCGAGTTTCCCCATTAACCCCACCCCCTCCCCCATTACCCACCCCTCTCCCCAATATACCCCTCCCCCCCCCTCTCCCCCATTTACCCCACCAATTTTTTTTTCTGAGTTTCCCCATTAACCCTCCCCCTCCCCCATTACCCCACCCCTTTCCCCCAATACCCCCTCCCCCACCCCTCTCCCCCATTTATCCCCACCCTTCCCCCATTACCCCCAAGGGGGGAAGGGGGCTGGCACCTTGCAAAGGATTTACTTTAATTTTTTGGGGGTTACATATATACTATATCGCATCTATTTTTCTGAGTTTCCCCATTAACCCCACCCCCTCCCCATTACCCCACCCCTCCCCCATTTTCTGCCAAAATTATGATTAAAAATGAAGAAATGGGAACTGTACCCCTAAAAGGGGGGGGGGGCAGGATTTATGTTCGGGAATTTTTTTTAGCATGGGCACTGCACAATAAAAAGACGCATCGAATGGTGAAAACCGCATTGTTTTACACCAATTGTAGCGACCTGTAGGTGTGCGCAAAAAAACTGTTACATATATATATATATATAATATATAAGGCTTCATTTCTGAAATAGTATATTAGATGCGTTTTGCTTTGTTTCAACTTTTTACTCTAGCGCGTTAAGATTTTCATTGCTGCGTTCTTTTAAATTATTTGGTCAATGAAACTATAAAAAAGAACGCAACAATGAAAATCTTAAGCTTCACATCCGAACCCATTGTCTCAAGATTCGTGAAGCTTAAGATTCTCATGGCTGCGTTCCTTTGACGCCCCAGTAATTGGGGGGCCGCAGGCCCCAGCACCGCAGGTCTAGCTAAATGGGCCCGTAGGGCCCACTTTTGCTTGTTATTATAAAACAGCAATGGAAATATTGTTCCTTGTGGGACAGAGCTGATGGCTTCTGAGATTTCAGATTTAACTCAGTTTACTCATATTGTGTTCTTTCGGTGAGCGAATTAAATATCCTTCTTTCCAGCTTTCCAGTAATTCCTGTATTCTTATACAAGTTTGTGTTATGATCTCATGATCACATTTACCAAAGGCTTTAGCAGAATCAGTATATATTACATCTGTACAAACATAACGGAAAATTCCTTTTTACTCGCCTCTCTCACATGACTTGTAGAAGTAAGCAAGGCCATAAAATCCAAACACATGGGCAAGAATAGCCTCATAGAGAAAAGCAAATTTTACTTTGTTTCCAAAATGTTCGCGAAGATAGCGTCACTAGAGCTTATAAAACCGCAAGTCCGCTTCAAATCGACCTCATTTGCTTATTTTTTCTTTTTGCTCAGGCCTCACACTTTATCTCCAACCTTCGTCATGTACCTCCATTCGCTCTCCGACCTTCATCGGAGAGCGGCCGCCGTTCTTCAGAACTCCGTTCAATCATACACGAAGTTGATCATCTCTGTTGAGGCCTACTACTATTTCATCCCGCCGGAAGCAACATCACTTCTGCAAGATTTAACCTGCGTCATCCGTCTGGCTTTTGCCTCGCTCAACATTCATCCATTTCAACCTGCGAATCTTCATTTCCTTTGAACGAGTATTTTGTCATTCAAACAGGCTCGTAGACCGTTCCGTATTCAAAATTACTTTCGTCAAAACCCAGGTCTGTAAACCTCACATAGGCCACAAGCTCATTGGTCCTACTGAGCTCTTCTTTCTTCGTGCCAAACGGTTTTGCGTAGCCTAGAAACTCAATATACTCTCAGCCTAACCGAATAGGTTCTCTTCAAAGTGTCCTCACTACCGTTCAATCTAACTCGTGCATTTACGACCGCAGTTAGTCCTATTTCATTACTGTACCAATACCGTATTATCAGTACCTCAGTTATTGCTTTTAACACAATTGTATCATCTAACTCTTATACTGTATAAAAATCATTCCTTTCCGTATAAACTTATACAGTTATTAATCGCTGTGAACAAATAATTCATTTATTTTTCTAATAATTAATTAAACGAAAACTACAAAGTCATTTCTATCTTCTTTTATTTTATATTGTTTATTGGGTTAGAAGGCCCAGTTGGTGACCCCCATAACATTTCATTCTATTTTACTCCGCATAATATAGTGGGCCTACCGTCGCATAGGCTCCTATACATCTATACTTTCTCTTGGTGATAGGCATGATCTTCCAGCCCTGAAATCATGTTAGTTCAGAGTCAATAATTTCTTTTCACGTAGGTAGTAAGCAATTTTGTCTATTTGCCCATTCAAAGCACTTTATAAGTGAGAAGTGAGCGCTACTTGACGATAATTCTTAGGCATTGCTTCATTACCTCCTTTGAATAAGAGAGCAATGTTCGCGTTCTTTAATGGGATTGGGATTTATCTTGGGTCGAGTGATTTTCTCCAGAGTAAGTATAGTGGCTTGGCTATACTCTCTTTGGATTTCTTCAAAAACATAACAATACATGCATCTGGCCTTGGTGCTGAATTTTCTCGTGTTTGTAGAATCTTAATCATGTCCCCTTCCAAGAACTCAAAGTCCATTAAGAGATTCGTGGCCATACTTCTTCCTTGACTGATTTGTATCTGTGTCAAAGAATTCATCCATGTAACAAGGAACTCTTATTGGAAAATTAAATCTACTATAGTCCGAATAAGTAGTGGTAAATGACAAACACTATAGTTTTTTCTTTTTCATGATGTTAGCCCGACGTGGGCAACGGGTCACTCGTAAAGAAGCTATTTTCTCCTTTTTCCTTGATGTATTCAATCCGACGCGAATGCAACGAGTCTTTTGCTTATATTGAGGTTCTGGATATAGTAAGCTAGGTGTATCTGTAACCCCTAGATCCTGTCCCAAAGCTGGATCCTATCTGGGCTAACATCGTGAAAAAGAGAAAAAACTATAGTGTTTGTCATTTACCTTTACTTATTCGGACTATAATGGGTTTAATTTTCCCATAAGAGTTCCTTGTTCCATGCACGGCTTGTGTGTATCATAAAAAAACCTCAGGTGACCATTGTGAGTTCAATCCCATATATATATATATATATATATATATATATATATATATACACACACACACCGAGTGTGCATAAAGTAACGCAAGTGAAGAGGCAAATCCGATTTGAATTATAAAAACCTCAGGTGACCATTGTGAGTTCAATCCCATATATATATATATATATATATATATATATATATATATATATATATATATATATATACACACACACACACCGGAAGGTGTGTGTGTGTGTGTGTGTATATATTATATATATATTATATATATATATATATATACACACACACACACGAGTGTGCATAAAGTAACGCAAGTGAAGAGGCAAATCCGATTTGAATTATATTAACGCAAGTAAACATGGACAAGTAATATTTATTACATGTACTTTATAACAACTGTATATTCGATAGTAAGGTTTGTAAGAGGTGTTGAAAATGTTTTTATAAGTTAAAAAACAAGTTGACACTTTGGTGTCGCTGATTGGGAGACCCTTAGGCAGTACTGCTCTGATTTCCCATGGGGTTACTTTGTAAAGCCTAAATTTTCATTAGTTTTATCAAAAAGAAACATTTAGAAAATACAATATATGGGACCTATCTTCATGTGGTAAAGTACCGTATTTATGGATCCAAGTTGAAAATATTAGATGAACCTTCCAGGCAGAGGGTCACCAATGTATCATGTTCTGATTCTTGTACTTTTGAAGATATCGAGTGGGAGCCTTTTCAGTTGTTCATCTATTTTGTGGCCAAGGGCATTCACATTTGGATAGCTGAAACTAGGAATGTAGAGTTTGTCACGCAAATAAGCCCAAAGCCAGAAATCACATGGGGTTAAATCAGGTGATCTGGCTAGCCACTCGATGGGACCTCGCCGCCCAAGCCATCTTCCTTCAAGGTTGGTATCCGGAATTTCACGGCAGCTGCAGAGTGATGTGGTGACGCTTCATCATGTTGATAAAGCCAATTCCTGCCAATGCCATTAGTAAACTGTGGCAAAACTTTGTCTCTCAATACCTAGCCATAGCGTTTTCCATCCATTGTATCTCCAGATATGTCAAAGGAAACGAGTCCTGAATAACCAATGCACGCCCAAACTGTTCGTGCAGCCGTTTTAACGGGTTTACCCAATCGTATTTTTGGATTTTTTTTCGCTCAGTAGTGAACGTTGTGTTTGTTTCCTTTACTCGTTAAACCGAAAACACATTCATCTGAAAATTTGATCTTTCGAGTGAAATCTGGATTACTATTGAACTCTTTTCTCAGTGTTTCAGCAAACTGCAGCCGTCTGTCAGAATCATTGTCATATATGAGCTGAGAGTAAACGGGTGGTGGTGGAAATCGTGATACCGCTGTGATTTCAATATATTTGCTGCTGAAAATTTGGAAATACCCAATTCTTCTGCGACTTTTCTCGTTGAAGTTGTTGGATCGACTTGAAAAGTGGCAAGGACATTTTCTTTGTTGTTGTCTCTTGTTGCCGTTACTGGCCTTCCGCTTCTTGGACGATCTTTTACCAGGCTCCCTGTTTCCAAAAGTTTGAGCTTCCAGTATCGAAGAGTGGTTGCATTTGGTGGTGATTTATTATATTTTTGTTGAAATAAACGCAAACTTTCTTCACACTTATAAGAAATAGCCCACGATACAAGATATACTTTTTCTTCATTGCTATATTCCATCCTTACTGACATGGTACTGGCTGAGAGTAGGGCCTAGGGCTTAGGGCCTTCCTGTTCTAGCTAGGGTCATTCCTAGCCTTGTATAATTGCTTTGAAAAGTATCGCATACACTGCGGTGATATCGTTGGAATTTATTTATTATTGACAAATTATTCGTATGTATAAAATCCTTACGGACTTTTCTCCCACCCTATATATGACTTTCAGAACTTAATTCCATGAATATATCGGACCTTTGAGAATATTTAGATCTTTCTCACATATTATCATATTACAATTGTAAATTTATAACCAACCGATTAGTTTGCCTCAGATGAAATAAATGAACTGAAAAGCAATTCTATTGTTGGTTTACGTCGTCGTCGTTGGCCTAGGCAAGCTACGGCTTGGGACCGTAGCGCATCTATCCGGTATAGGTTAACCTGGATGATGTAGCCATAAGCACTGCCGCTAGTTAAGTGCCAACCAGTGATTACACTGGGCAACACGTATTTTATTGAATGATATCTGACACTTGATTCTAGGTAATTTGGGTGCGCTGAATAAGAATTTCAACTCGGTTTGGCTCTATCAGGTCCTGATTCTTGTCGACAGCCTATGTGCCATTTTCCAGATTTTTCAAATTAGGACTAAAAAATTAAGTCATGTGTTAAATTTTTTTTTCAAGTTTCATGAATACAAGCAGTTCAAACTACAGTAAAATTACATTATAATGATAGAAATGACTTAAAATAAAAAAACAAACAGATATGAAGCTTTCACTGTGGCAAAAATTTTCTTTTGTAAGACTTTCTAGCGTATTTGCTTGTTGATGGCAGGTCTCTTTTCAAGCACCAGCAGTAATCAGCCATCATGTGGGAATCCCAGCGGACTTGGTACCGTTCCTCCATAATTTTGATATCTTGGTGGAATCTCTCCCCTTGTTCGTCACTTACATCACCTAAATTACTTGGAAATTGGTCAAGATGGCTATTCAAAAAATGCATTTTTATGCTCATATTGCAACCTAACTCTTTGTAGTCCCTTAAAAGTTTTTTTACGATTTCTTCGTAGTTATCTACCCTATAATTGCCTAAAAAGTTTTCTATCAAGTCCACGAATGAGAACCAGCCATTTTTTTCGCGTTCATTCATGACATTAGGAAAATTGCTGTCTTTAATCATTGTTCTTATTTGTGGACCGTCGAAAATTCCCGCCTTGATTTTTTCATAACTTAAACTTGGAAATTTTGAAGTTATGTATTTGAAACACTCGCCGTTCGTATCTAAAGCTTTTACATATTGTTTAATGAGGCCTAGTTTTATATGCAGAGGAGGAAATATGATTTTATCTCTGCTCACTAAAGGTGGATTAATTACGTTTTTTTCTCCGACAGTAAGTGATGTTCGTGCTGGCCAGATTTGTTTGAAATAATGTTCTTCCTTGGCTCTGCTGTCCCATAAGCAAAGGAAGCAGGGATATTTATTATACCCTCCTTGTTGTCCTAGCAGAAAATTAACCATTTTTAAGTCAACACATATGATCCACTCGTGCTCCTTATATTTGATAAGATTTAAAACCTTTTCTATATGTTCATACTTTTCTTTTAATTTTGTTGAGTGCCCAATCGGTATCGAGCCGTATAGATTGCCATTATGCAACAACACACACTTAAGACTTCTTTTCGAACTGTCTAAAAACAAGCGCCAATCATTTGCATCGTAAGACTCAACCCCCATCTTCTTTAACAAACCAACTATGTCGCAGCAATATACTAAACTATCCTCTGTTCTAAAATATTTAACAAGTTCTTCTTCTCTTTTTCTGTAAAATGAAATGTATGTGTTTGAAGTAAGCAAGTTTTTCTCTTTAAGTCTTGAAGCTAAAATTTCCGCCTTTTTTGGCAAATTTAGATCCCTTACAAGATCATTCAACTCGGCCTGGTTAAACTTTTGCGGATCGTTTTGACTTTCAAATACGCTGGGGTCAAAATCGGTGTCTGACTCCTCAAAGTGCATAACAATATTTTCAGGAACATCTTCAACTAATTCTTGAGTTGGCAGACCCTTAAATTTTGGAATGGGGATCTCATTTGAATGTAGCACAGGTCGTATCGCGGTGTCGAAATTTGGGTATTCGATACAATGTTTATTTTTCTTAGTGAAGCCCGAAGTCTTGACAAAGCAAAGGTAGCAATCGGTCTCGTGGTTAGTAGGCTCTCGCCACACCTGATATGGAAAAAAAATTGTAAAGCGTTAACAAAAGCGACGAGAGACTTGTTTTATGAATTTTATCAAAAGTTATCACCCAAACATTTAACATTTCTATGTGTTTCAACCTTATGCAATATTTGAGATTCTTATAAACATTTTCTGTAAAAAAAATTTTATGTACCTAAGTTACAATTACATTTAGTTAAGTTACAGTATACTAGTGATTAAATTACGTAGTTTTATGAAATCATAAACTTACCATCGGAACTCTAAAAGGTATTTTTGAATCCGAACCCTTCGTCCAATGTCGCAGTCTTTCAATGCATATAGTGCAGGCTTTATGTGGAGCCCACGATTTATCTTGGTCCCCCAGTTTTATGCCAAAATAAGCTAAGTAAGCTCTTTTTACGAAGTCAGTTATATTTGCTCGTTGATGTGGAAGTGTAAAATTTCCACATATATAACAGAAGGAATCAGGGTTGTTTTTGCATTTGAACTTTCTAGTGCTTGATGACATATTGCTTGAATGTTCTGCCAATTTGTAAAGGTATTTAAAGCCCTTAATTCATATAAATTTAAGAAAATCTGAAATATAAACACAAAAATTAGTTTAAATAGGTACTTATTATGAAATAGGTACTTACAATCTATGAAATTAAACTAGAAACACGGATGAGTAGGTACAATATAAATTACGTCTAATTAAATCAACTATATTAAATCACGATGACAAAATTACTCACTAAATCATATGCCAATTCAAAATTATGTTAATGCCCAAACTTAATTAACTAACTCAACTGACTGACTGACTGACTGACTGATTGAATTGACTGATTAACTCTGGAAGCGAGTCGCTTTTATATTTTAGTTGTCCCTCTAGAATACTCTACAGAGAACAGGAACGCTCGAGAAAATTTTAGAATTCTATGATATTTTTAGCTTAATTTACTAATATTAAAATGGGTTAAAAATGACAAAATTAAAAATATTTTTAGGGTGTTACATATAAAAATATACATAATACAACAATACCATAACAATAGGTACAAATACCTAGATAAAAACCTAGTTGCATAATGTGTAACTGCAAAAAGACAGCGAGTATTGAGAAAAAAACCTTTTTATGAATACGACGAAAGAGGAGGGGTGTTGAGCAAATTCAGGACCTGATAGGGCAAAACCGAGTAAATATTCGTGCTCAGCGCACCCAAATTACCTAGAATTAACTGTCAAATCTAATTCAATAGACAAAAAGTTGAAATTTGTTCCCCAGTGTTATCTCACTAGCCGTATTGAGTCCGTTAGGCGAAACTGCGACAGTACCAAAGGTGGAAAATATAACCTTTGGTTTTCTATATTTATTTGTAAAATGGACATGGTATTAGATTAAAATAAATATTTGAATATAAATAATTAACTGACAATTGTGATATATAATTAATTATGTTTACATACAATAAAATAATATAGTATACATAAAATTAGTATTAATGTGGTTCACAATTGAATTATAATGGGGTAACTAATTTAAAATGAATTTATACTATTCCGAAATTCAAGACGGTAAAATTAACATTTATCTTGAAACTAAAATAAGAGTATTCACTACACACTCCCCCACCAGAGAGGAAGTTCAAAGAGTTCCGAACGACACAGATTTCCGCTGAACCTTTTGTGGTAGCTACTTGTACCTCACTTAAGGTTGATTCCAAAAACGCAGGCTTAAGACGATCGATTGAAACCTTGTCGACCTTGGAACCGCGCTGGATGAGAAATGATTTGCGCGTACGTCGGAGAACTTCATAGGGTCCGTCATATGGACATTGGAGAGGCCGTTTTGGGACAGGTACACGAACGAAAACGTGGGTGCAAGATTGGAGGGCTGGGGAAACAAAGATGTTCTGTTGGCTAGTCAAACGAGGGGAACAGGCTGAAGGGACTGCATGTGAGAGGAAAGTGTTTGAGCGAATTCCGTAGGATCACATGACTTATCCCCTGCAGTGAAGTAGCCACCTGGTAGCCGCAGTGTTGTTCCATAGACTAGTTCAGCCGCTGTAGTCTTCAGATCACTCTTAAATGCAGAGCGAATACCAAGCAACACGAGTGGAAGCTTATCCATCCAATGGGAGTCTTCGTGACACATAAGGGATGACTTCAGCTGGCGATGGAAGCGTTCGACGAGGCCGTTAGCTTGCGGATGATACGCACAGGTATGCGCATGTACTGTACCCAACAAGCTGGTAAACTTCTTCCAAAGCGAAGACTCAAATTGGCGACCTTGGTCAGTGATGACTTTTGTCGGCAATCCAAATCTTGATACCCATCCATGAAGAAAGGCTCTTGCAACAGTGTCCGCTTGGATATCAGGAAGTGGGATGGCTTCAGGCCATCTGGAAAAGCGGTCGAGACAGGTGAGCAGATAACGTTGGCCTTGAATCACTGGAAGAGGGCCAACAATGTCTACATGAATTACCTCAAATCGCTGGGATGGGGGCGGAAATGCGTCAAAGGGGGACCTGGTGTGCCTTTGGACTTTGGCACGCTGGCAGGCAAGGCACGTTTTGGTCCAATGTTTGACATCCTTCCGCATCGAGGGCCAAACAAAGCGAGAGGTAACCAGGTGTTGCGAAGCACGGATACCAGGATGGGAGGGCTTATGAAGATCCGTGAAGACTGCTTTTCTGTGACATGGAGGGACATAAGGGCGAATAGCAGCTGTTGATACGTCGCAATAGAGGGGCACAGACAATCCTGGCATACTCATTTTCTTGAGGGAAAGTGAGTGAGTGGAGTCTTCTCTGAGCAGGTCTTGTAGTTCCGTATCCTTATCTTGATCCTGTGCAATAGCATTCCACAGTGTAGAGCTGAGGGTAACAGAAGTAATCTCTATTCTTGAAAGTGCATCCGCTGGAGTGTTCAAGACACCTTTGATGTGGCGGATATCTGTGGTAAATTGCGAGATATAATCGAGTTGCCTGATGACTCTGGGAGAGTGGTTACAGCTGTTTTTATTGAAGACAGTGACCAAAGGTTTGTGGTCGGTAAAAACACAAAACTCTCGGCCTTCAAGGAAATGTTGAAAATGCTTCACGTTTAAGTAAATAGCAAGAAGTTCACGTCCGAAAGCACTATACGCGTTTGGGCTGGCTGCAGCTTTTTCGAGTAAAACGCGATGGGTGCTTGTTGACCGTTAATGGTTTGTTCCAACACCCCACCGATCGCAACATCTGATGCATCGATCGTCAGAGTTAGGGGGGCATCACTGATAGGAAATGACAGAGACAATGCACTATTGATAGCATTTTTGGCATTGTCGAACGCCTGTAAACTATCGCTACACCATACCAATTTCGTTACCTTGCGTTTGTGTGTGATCATAGCGTGTAGAGGAGCAAGAACACTAGCACAGTTTTTAATGAACTTGTGGTAATAATTTACCAAACCTAGAAACCGACGTAACTCACGCTGATTACTTGGCATAGGGTAATTTTTTATCACTTCACACTTGTCCTGAAGGGGGTAATTCCGTGCTGCGAAATCGTGTGACCAAGAAATTCCAAGGTTGGCTGTGCAAACACACACTTAGATGCATTAATAGTAACACCGTATTGTTCTAAGCGTTGAAAGAGGAGTGAAAGATGTTCCTTATGTTCCTCTTCCGTTGAGCTGGCCACAAGCAAATCATCGATGTAGGCATAAACAAAGTCTAAGCCTCTGGTGACCTCATCTATAAACCTCTGAAAGGTTTGCGCAGCATTCCGTAGCCCGAACGGCATCTTCAAAAATTCGAATAACCCAAATGGTGTACAAACTGCAGTCTTGGGAATATCCGAAGGCTCTACGGGAATGTGGTGGAAAGCCTTAACGAGATCTATTTTACTGAAGATAGATTTGCCGTGGAGAAGAGAAGTAAAGTCTTGGACATTTGGTACCGGATATCGGTCCGGGATGGTTGTCGAATTCAAAAACCGGTAATCGCCACATGGTCTCCAGTCTCCTGACTTCTTCTGGACCAGGTGTAGGGGAGAGGACCAACTGCTTTTGGAAGGTCTTATTATCCCAAGATCCATCATAAGCTGGAATTCCGATTTGGCAGCTTTCAGTTTGTCCGGGCAAGACGTCTGGGTTTGCAAACACAGGGGGACCTTTTGTTGTAATGTGATGGGTAATGGTGTGCTTAATGGTATCACCCATCTGCATCGGTTGAAGAATTCCTGGATATCGCTGGAAAAGGCACTGGTACATGGAATTAGGGGGAACGAGGGAAAGTGCAGAGTTCGAGGCGTCCGGAAGGGCAACCTGTTTGGCAAGAACAGAAAGCAGTGTGGCCTGGTCGCATAAGCGTCGCTTGTCAAGATCCACCAGGAGTTTGAAATGCTGGAGGAAGTCAGCGCCGATTATGGGATGCCGCACTTGAGCACAGATGAAAATCCACTTGAAGGATCGGTGAAGGCCCAAGTTTAGTTCACGCGACTGAGTACCGTACGTGGGTATGCGTGAACCGTTAGCAGCGTATAGAGGCGGAGATTCCGAGTGCGTATGACCAGATTTTTGAGGGAATACACTGACTGACGCTCCGGTATCAACCAAGAAATTGACACCAGAGTTCCTGTCCTTTATGAATAACAGGTTGGCAGTGCGAGTACTAGACGCCATTAGGACTCGCTGCTGGGGTTTTCCGACGAAAAATTGCAAGGGGATGCACTTCCTAGCCTTCTTTCCAAATTTCGAGTGGTAGAAGCAGATCTTCCCGGAACTCGAACGATGCCTCTTCGTAAATCTTGACCGAGAATGGCTTCTTTGCCGTTGATTTTGTAGCAGAGAACAAACGTGGTTGAGTTGTTGACTTAACTCTTTCACTTTCAACTCCAGTTCCGATTGTGTGTTCACGTTGTTGACCGGAGCTGTGTCAATCTCCACTACTTTGTCGGCAGTTTCTGCTAGTTTATCAACTGGAGTAGCAGGATCCATAGTGGCCAAGACACGCTGAGCTGATGGAGGAAGTTTCTGCAAGAACAACTGTCTAAAGATGTCCTTATCGAAGGTTTGTGCGCGTTCGCCTAGAGCGCACTGCATAGCCCTCAGCATTTGAGTGGGCTTACGGTCTCCAAGTTCTTCTTTTGAGATTAACTGATGTAGTTTCTCACGCTCGGAGACAGTGGTGCGGCACAGGATGGCAGACTTCAGATCGTTGTACGGGTCCTCACTCGTGGAAGTAGATACGATGACGTCACGGACTTCAGAGATGATGCTCGCTGGTAGAGAGGACAAACATGATCGTATTTCGTCCTGCTAGCGGTGATCCTTCCCAAGTTGAATTGTGATTCCACTTGGTGGAACCAAATAAATGGATCACCCGGCCAGAAGACGGGGAGCTTTACGCTCAAGTGGGAGATGGCACCAGCGTCGTCAGGCATCTTCTCCTATGCTTGCTGACGTACAAGCAAGACGACAAGTTCCCAACGAAGGAGTGGAGGTTGAGACGAGCGCAGGCACAGAGCGCACGGGCAGGGGTGAGGGGCAGAGGGCACGAGCGACATTACAGTCTGGTCCTAGTCGCTCGGGTGAAGGGGGTGATGGGCACGAACGACGTTACAGTCTGGTCCTAGTTGCTCGGGTGAAGGGGGTGGTGGGCACGAACGACGTTACAGTCTAGTCCTAGTCGTTCGGGTGAAGGGGGTGATGGGCACGAACGACATTACAGTCTAGTCCTAGTCGTTCGGGTAAAAGGGGTAATCCAGCTCCGGGGTCACCAATTGTTGGTTTACGTCGTCGTCGTTGGCCTAGGCAAGCTACGGCTTGGGACCGTAGCGCATCTATCCGGTATAGGTTAACCTGGATGATGTAGCCATAAGCACTGCCGCTAGTTAAGTGCCAACCAGTGATTATCTCACTAGCCGTATTGAGTCCGTTAGGCGAAACTGCGACAGTACCAAAGGTGGAAAATATAACCTTTGTTTTCTATTATTTATTTGTAAAATGGACATGGTATTAGATTAAAATAAATATTTGAATATAAATAATTAACTGACAATTGTGATATATAATTAATTATGTTTACATACAATAAAATAATATAGTATACATAAAATTAGTATTAATGTGGTTCACAATTGAATTATAATGGGGTAACTAATTTAAAATGAATTTATACTATTCCGAAATTCAAGACGGTAAAATTAACATTTATCTTGAAACTAAAATAAGAGTATTCACTACACTATAAAGAAATCACGCATGAACCAATATGAGAAGAAGCTAGCATAAAGTTTGACGATATTTTGGTGTCCCAAATTATTCAACCAACCAGTTAGGTCAACTGTACGCCGTTGACGATTGGTTAGGTTAAGTCGTTATATTTTCGTTTAAACTAACGAAAATATCAAGATTTAACCTAACCAATCGTCAACGACGTACAGTTGACCTAACCGGCAGTCAATTAACCTAATTGACATAAATAAGTAATTAAAGTGTTGAGTGCCGTTTATTTTTGGTTGGTTGAATAATTTGGGACGCCAAAATAGGATATTGTCGAAAGTTTTTAACCCAGAGTTTTAACACTACAAGAAACAATGGAAAAACTGCGCAAAGGCTCTTAAAAAGTACTTTTTAGTTATGGGGAAAGCAGTCCATCATTCAGTATATTCATATTAACATGTTACAGTTTTAGGTTAACTCAAACCTGAACCCAAGAAATGGTACTAAAAGTTGATACAGTACTTCTAAATGAAATCTCCCATGAAATATTTATAGATAGGTTTTGAGAATTGAAACCTAAAAACATTATAAAATTTAATCTTCTTATTGAAGTGAATGTTTTAATTTATTTAAAAATGAAGTGAAATTAGAGAGAAACTCGTGCATCTCAGCCTTGAGATCCACTCACTCACATTTTGTGGAAAGAGCTTTCTGGTATTTATCTGGAAAGATCTGGTTTTTTGCCAGTAAGAAGTTAGGTCAACCTACCGAATATCTTACTGTAAGTTAGAGATTTTTATGCACAAGTAAAATTCAATGTAAAAAATTTTATTATACATAGATTTTTAAAACCCTCAATGAAAAATTTATATTTTATGTAAACTTAAAAAAGTGATGGTACATTTTTAGGTAGAATTTTATAATTTGGTACCAAATCATTAATATAGATTAGTTAACAGAGGGCTAATGTCAAGTATGCATTAAGGTATATAAAAATCATGTGGATGAGCTAAGGAGAGATGATCTGGTTAGAAAACTTGCTGGTAAGAATCCAAAAGACTTTAGGGAAGAATTAAAAAAATAAGTAACAGTGCAATAGCTCTCCCTGCTAGCCTTGAAAGTCTAACAGTGACTGAGAATATGTTCAAATCAGGGGCTGAGATTTAGGGGGGAGGGATAGGGGGTATATATACCCCTCAGTTTTTGGCCTCGGATGATGAACAATGTTATCATCTCCCCCCAGATATACAGCTGAAAAAAGCTAAAATATATATATAGGCTTAAAATATATACATAGGCTTATAAATTTTGTGTTGATGTTCAGTTTTTTTTGATAATATCAATTTCCTATCTTAAGCTAATGCTATATTGAAATGTTACAGAAATAACGGAAAAAAATTGAGTTGTAATGTCGCAAGAGCACCTTTGTGTTGATTAAAAAAGTATTATATATACCATTACCATATAAATAAAATTCTGAAACTATTGTTTATGCTTTTCAATTATCAATACCAGCGACATGTGACACGGCCAACAGAGGAGAGTACTCTGTCGGTATGATCATCCCCCTACTTCTTACATGAAATTTCTGCCACTGATTCAAATTATGGTGTGTGTGATATTGCACAGGCACGGTCTCCTCATTTCAAACAGTATATAGATATGTTAGAAGATGCTCAGCGTAGAGCAACTAAACTTGGCTCTGGTTTGGGAGGCAAGGGATATAGGAAAAAACAAAAGGAATTAGGAATGTTTTCTTTTCAAAGAAGGTTCAATAAGGGTGATCTATTTGAACTATACATTATGTTTGAGGTAAGAAAGGGTATATATATATATATATATATATATATATATTATATATATTGGCGTACGAGCTTCCTTTTTTTGGGGGGGAGCTCGCAATTTGCCCGAATATTCCGATGCCGACATGATGAACTTAACATGTTTTTATAAATTTAAATGCTACACGTTATGTGACATTGCAACCAAGCAAAAAAAATTGTTGCATAATTTATTTTGTTTGGTTTAATTAGTACATCTGAGTCTAATTTTAATAAAATCCAATTTTTCCGCCATTGTTTTGGGACTTTGCCCAAATTTTGAGGCACTTGTCCGAAAATATTCAGAAACTTTCAAATCTGGGGCCGCAAACCTCCCGGCATGTACGCCTATATATATATATATATATATATATGTGTGTGTGTGTGTGTGTGTGTGTGTGTGTGTTGTGTGTGTGTGTATATATATATATATATGCAACCATTAAATATGGTACTAATTGTAATGTACAGACCCCCGAACAGGCCAACCTCAAAATTCTTAGATTCCATTACAGAGGCAAGAAACTGGATAAAAGATCTATACTCTCCAACCCCAAATATTTTTCTCTGTGGTGATTTTAATTTTTCATTCATGAAATATAAAAGGATAGGAAAAAATATATGTATACACCAGACGAAGGGGGGCACACGGGAAGACCAGGAGCAGGTAAAAATGCTACTAGCTCTAGCTGATGAATTTATGTTAACACAAGAAATAACAGAAAACACAAGAAAAAACAACTGCCTAGATTTGGTATTCACAAACAACAGCAACCTAATTGATAATGTAGAAATATCCCCAACTATAATATCGGATCACAACATTATTGAAATAACAACCAATATTAAAGCAACAGGAAAGGAAAGAACACGAACAACAGAAAGAAGCAAGTTCGAAATTTTTTATTTTCATTCCAAAGCTATAAACGGGGAAGGTGTTGCATCCAGCATGGAAGTAATAGATTGGAAAACCATCTTCAAGGCGAAGACAACAGAAAAGATACTAATGACCTTAGAGGAGAAGACGCTGGAAATTATGGAAAGACATGGCCCAAAAATACAACAAAGAGGAAAGAGAAGCAGGTTCGAGAGACATAAGAGGTCATTGTTCCGAAAGAGAAAAAAAAGAGTGACTGCAAAATTAAGTAACTGTAAAGATAACATCAGAAAAATATTAAAGGATAAACTGCAGAGTATCGATGACGTCATACAGGAACTAATTGAGAAGCATACAGAAAAAGAAGACGACACTATAGAAGCGATAAAGGTTAACTCAAAGTACTTCTATAATTTTTCAAAAAGGAAGTCGAAAAACTATACGACTATCGGACCTTTGAAAACCGAAGACAGTGCTTTATCTGATGATCTAACAGAAGTATCTGAAATATTAAGAGCTCAGTACGAATGAACTTTCAGTATCCCAAAAACTGACAAACTGATATGCGATAGAAACGCGTTCTTTAAAGAAGAACTACAAGGGGAAAGTATGACGGACTTCGACTTTATGACAGATGATATTACGCAAGCTATAGGGAAACTAAAAGCACACTCAGCGGCAGGACCGGATAAATGGAATACCACATTGATCAAAAACTGCAAGAATGTAATCGCTGAGCTCCTATACTGGATATGGTGACGATCACTAGACACGGAAGAAATACCGGGCATCCTGAATAGCGCGAACATAGTCCCAATATATAAAGGAGGAGATCGATCCGAAGCCAAAAACTATAGGCCACTGTCGCTTACATCTCATCTCACTAAAATATTCGAAAGAATAGTTAGACAGAAAATCTATGACTTTTTGGAAACTCAGAAAAAATTAAATGATAACCAACGTGGATTTCGGTCAGGCAGATCATGCTTATCACAACTAATGGAACACTACAACATTATTGATGCACTTGAAAGTAATGAAAACTATGATGTAATATACACAGACTTTGCCAAAGCGTTCGACAAGTGTGATCACGGAATCATAATACATAAACTGAAATATATGGAAATAACAGGAAAAGTAGGGAAATGGATATATAATTTCCTTAGTGAGCGGCGGCAAGTCGTTACGGTACAAAGAATATATTCATCAGAATCAGAGGTCCTCAGCTCAGTCCCACAAAGAACAGTATTAGCTCCACTACTATTCATAATCATGCTAACTGACATATATGAGGACATTACCAGAGACAGCACAGTAACATCCTTTGCTGATGACACAAAGAGCAGTAGAAAAATAAGAAACCCAGAAGATATAGGATCTCTACAAACAGACATGAACAGATTCTACAAGTGGACGGAAGACAACAATATGAAGTTTAATACTGGGAAATTTCAGCTGTTATGGTACGGAAAAAGGGAGGACCTAAAATCCATGGAAATTCAGAGAAATTCTAAAGCAAAAGATTTAGGAGTTGTAATGACTGATGATGCAAAATTTGAAACACCAAACAAGATAGCAGTAAACAGAGCAAAGAGAATAACTGGGCAGATACTGAGAACCTTTAAACGAAGGGATAGGAATACAATGATTTCTCTACTGAAAACACTGATCATATCCAAATTGGAATAGTGCTCGGTCCTAATATGCCTATATAAAAAAGAAAACATCAGACAGCTAGAAGGGATTCAGAGAAGCTTCACAGCCAAGATCAATGGGTACAAAGAACTAAATTACTGGGAAAGGTTACTCGAATTAAACCTGTATTCACTGGAAAGGAGAAGAGAGATACACCATTATTTACACTTGGAAAATAATGGAGAAACTAGTCCCTAATCTTACTCCGAACCCTGTAACTCCCCAAACAACAGTGGAAAGTAGAAAAGGAAGACTGCGTAGTGTTCCCAAATTAAAGGCTAGGCAGGAAACATCCTTAACCCTGAAAGAAAATAGTTTTGTTGTGAGAGGACCAAAACTGTTTAATCAGCTGCCCAAGCTTGGACCTAAGGAACACGAGTGGTGTTGCAGTGAACATCTTCAAAAGAAGATTAGATGCACCAGCAGCCCAGCGTCTTAACCACTAGGCCACTCAGGGTACCCATTTATCTACAAACCACTCTCTTTATAGTGTGGAAGGATGAACATCTGGGTTTTGCTGCGCGCCGGCTGCCGTCAGCGAGTCTCGATCTCGGGGCCGATGGATTCGTAGTCACCGACGCTAACCATTACACCACCACCCCGTCTAAATCGATTTACCATTTATTTAAATACAAGGATGTTATTCCTACACTTCTTAAGTCATCCATAGTTTATCAATACAAGTGTGACCACTGTATGGGGTCATATATAGGAAAAACTAAAAGACATTTAAAATCTCGTATTTACGAACATCTCGGTAAATCGGTCCGTACAAATTTACCCCTTGGCAAACCACCTAATTCTCTCATACGTAATCACTCGCACAACAATAACCACCCAATTTCACAGTCTAATTTCGCCGTACTTGCTGCCGGAAGCTCTGACCTTAAGCTTAAAATTATGGAGTCTTTGTTTATTTATAAACTAAAACCAGACCTAAATTATGACGAATCATCGATAGATCTGCTATGTTTTGGTTAAGGTACTAGTTTATTTTATTTATTTACGTTTCAGTTTTAATGCTTTTACTTTTTTATAATTTTAACTTTTTAACTTCACATTTATTTACCTTTTAGTTTTAATGTTTTACATTTTCAATCACTCGCACAACAATAACCACCCAATTTCACAGTCTAATTTCGCCGTACTTGCTGCCGGAAGCTCTGACCTTAAGCTTAAAATTATGGAGTCTTTGTTTATTTATAAACTAAAACCAGACCTAAATTATGACGAATCATCGATAGATCTGCTATGTTTTGGTTAAGGTACTAGTTTATTTTATTTATTTACGTTTCAGTTTTAATGCTTTTACTTTTTTATAATTTTAACTTTTTAACTTCACATTTATTTACCTTTTAGTTTTAATGTTTTACATTTTCTTAGCCACTTTTTATAATTTTTTAAGTATTTTAAATTGTTATTAAGCAATTTGTATTTTGTTTGTGATTTGGAATTTTATTGTTTTAGCCCTGAAGATGGAATTAGTGCATTCCGAAACGTTGGTACTATTAAACCTTGAAGGATGTTTGTATTTTCTCTGGTGTTCCTGTTTATTATTATTATTATATATATATATATATATATACAGGGTGTACATAAAGTCAGGATCTATTTTTGTGAAGCACTTGGAAATTATATGGAATTCAATCATAAAATGATAAAGTGGTAACATTTATTAAATAATTAAGAATAGGATTCGACGTGACGCCCATCAGTATCCCTGCACAGCTCAAATTGTTCCGCAGCATTTCTAAACACATTCTGGAGCATTTGCGGGGTTATGTTATCTGCTGCAGTTCGTATACGTGTACGTAAGTTTTCAAGACTCGTAATCTTCGTCTGATAGACGTGCGATTTGATAAAGCCCCATGCAAAGAAATCTAAAGGGGTTAAATCTGGTGATCTCGCTGGCCAAGGTCTTTTGTTGCTTCCGCGTCCGATCTAGCGATTTGGAAAACGTCCATTTAGATAATCCTGAACAATTTTGGCATAGTGACAAGGAGCACCATCATGTTGATAGACGACGGTACTAACAATCCTATCCCCAATCAGCTGAGGTTCAAGGAATTGCTGCAACACGTCCAGATAAATAAGCCCCGTAACTGTAGCTTCAGCAAAGAAAAAAGGACCATAAACCTTAGATTTTGTTAAACCCATCCAGACATTAACTTTAGGTGAGTCTCTTCCCAATTTTGGACGAAATCATTCGGTCTTTCATCTGCCCAAATTCGACAGTTATGGCGATTTACTTTTCCACACGTATGGAAAGTGGCTTCATCACTAAAGAGAATGTTGTCCATTAAATTATCACTCCAGATTTGTTCTACGAGATCAGCACACACAGCACTTCGTCGAGGGAAATCTTCCTCATGTAAATCATGTAAACCTGCAAATGATAGCTTTTCTTCTGCAAATTAACTTTCAGAATTTTGTGCACAGATGACGTCGGGAGGCCGAGTCTGTGTGATGCAGCACGAACGGACGTACGTGGCTCCTCAGTGATAATTTCGCGTACTGCATTCACGGTAAGATCTGACATACACGGTCGTCCTGATCTTGCTTCATCATTTACAGATCCCGTCCGTTTAAATTTGTTCACCAATTTTCGTATTGTCTTGTCTATTGGCCCCGGCTTATGAAATCTCCTTCTAAACTTCTCTCTGATGTCATTGTATTTCTTTCCCTCGATTCGCCAAATTACTATTGCCACACGCTCTTCTGTATTCATTCTAAGGGCTTCTGAAAAGAAAAATAGAAAAAAATAATTATTTCACAAAAATAGATCCTGACTTTATGTACACCCTGTATATATATATATATATATATATATATATCGCAGGATCACGAGGTTCATACACCTACACAACCTCTCGCCCACTCCAAATTACACGATATATATATATATATATATATATATATATATATATATATATATGATGTAAACCCACAAGGAAAAGGAAAAATGATTCCAAGGCCTTTCGTGTATTCAGAAGTACACCTCGTCAGGGAATGAAGAGAGCAGGCAAGATGCCCACAATATATACTGTACAGCGGGACGGAAACAAAGAGAGTAGCACATAATTAACAAGACTTAATGAGAGGCAGAAGGAATTTAAACAAGATATGGTCAATTTTATACATTCCCGCACTGTTATTGGTTAAACAATGCATTAGAATTATTTGCTTTCTACACACATATTTATGCTGTTTTACCCTAATATCTAACGTTTTACCCGTTTGGCCTATATATACTAAGTTACATTGTGTACATCCGATCGAATACACACAGCCAACAACATTATCCGGGCTATTCTTTATTAGGCGTGATTTAACAGTATTATTATACTTAAAGACTACATTGATGCCAATTGCTTTTAGTGAAGTCGGAAGATATTGAAAATTAACATGGTAAGGTAGGCTTAGGATATTTTTTACGCTCAAATTCCTTTACAGTTACATTATTATAATACCTATTCTTGGCTTTCCTAAGGTGATTATCTAAAAATTAAATAGGATAACATAATTTAGTACCAATATTCATGATATTGCATAACTCGGAATCTAAAAATTCAGGACTAACAACTCTCAATGCTCTAAGAAACATAGCGGAGAAAATAGAAGATTTGATTGAGGGATGATGGTCAGAATAAAAATGTACATAAGAGTTATTATTAGTAGGCTTGCGATAAACTTCAGATTTGAACTGATTAGAGCATCTCCCAATTTTTAGATCCAGAAAAGATAAGCTTCCATCATTTTCTTTGTCACCGTGAACTTAATAGATGGAACTAAATTGTTGAGCCTACCAAGAAATAAGTCAACATCCAAATTATTAGGTCAAAGGCTATGTCGTTTGGATTGGCGATGGGAAATCCCCTCTCACCTGTATTAGCTAACTTATATATGGAATTTTTTGAAAGTAGAATTGTGCCTACGATTATTAATTTTAACCTTGTTTGGTACAGGTATATAGATGATATAATCGTAGGCACAATTCTACTTTCAAAAAATTCCATATATAAGTTAGCTAATACACTAATACAGGTGAGAGGGGATTTCCCATCGCCAATCCAAATGACATAGCATAAAACTATTTTCAAACTGAAATTTACAATCTTTGACGCAAAGCTTAATTAACTCAATAAGTGTGTTGTGTTGAAAAGGGAGAAAATATTCAGAGACTTATCTTTTAAAAAATCAAGTAGGTCATCAACAGGAACTTTTGTGAATAACGAGCATACATCAAAACTTACCATTTTCAAATTAGGGTTATTAGGAAACTTCAGTTTGTCAATAAGGTCCATGCTATTTACAATATGTGACTTAGAAATAGAGCCAACTAACGGCGTTAATAACTAACTAACCATTTAGATAGCTTATAGGTTACGGAGCCTACAGAGCTAACAATAGGCCTCATGGGATTATTAATTTTGTGTGTTTTTACTAAACCGTACAAATATGGTACACTGTAACTTAGTGTATATATAGGCCACACGGGTAAAACGTTAGATATTAGGGTAAAACAGCATAAATATGCGTGAAGAACAGCAAATAATTCTAATGCATTGTTTAACCAATAACAGTGCGGGAATGTATAAAATTGACCATATCTTTTTAAATTCCTTCTGCCTCTCATTAAGTCTTGTTAATTATGTGCTACTCTCTTTGTTTCCATCCCGCTGTACAGTATATATTGTGGGCATCTTGCCTGCTCTCTTCATTCCCTGACGAGGTGTACTTCTGAATACACGAAAGGCCTTGGAAGCATTTTCCCTTTTCCTTGTGAGTTTACATCATTCATTCATTTCACGTGTTTAATTGTAAAATTCATCATATATATATATATATATATATATATATATATATATATGAAAATTATTTGACGAAAGTACACGTGAAAAATATTTATGATGAAAAAACCATGAAGGAAAGGAAACACAGAATGATGCTCAAGCGCTTTCGTCTAATGACATCCTCAGGAGCACTTAAATAAATAGAGTTCGAGACTATATATAGGTTATTTATACTGCGTGTTCTTTGCAGTTGAATGTATATAATGTTACGGCATGCGGGAGGTGCCCCCTTGGGGCATTGGTTTCTGCGAGTATGTAGAAGAATTACGGCATTTGGAAGAGTGAGGTCCATGGTGTATGGTATCGCGTCTGACCGGCAATCGGAAGATCCCGGGTTCGATTCCAGGTGGTTACCTCAGTTTTTCATTTGTTCCGTTCTCTCTCTCTCGTCTTGCGCGGAATATCTCCTATACAAGCGTCGTTCTTTACGTTATTTATACTGCGTGTTCTTTGCAGTTGAATGTATATATATATATATATATATATATATATATATATATATATATATATATAATAATAAATATAGAAATAAAAATTGTGGGAGGAGTATACAAATTTGTAAGGCAAAACTACCAATTTTAGCACTTTGCCCTTCTTGTCTAAATCCGTTCTGAACGAATTCAAAACAACAGGATCAAGTGGATCGTAAATAGAAATATTCTTGAGTCTGCTATTATTCAACTTACAAATAACTTTAACATGAGCCAAGGTCTTTTTCAACTTGATCCTGTTGTTTTGAAATCGTTCAGAACGGATTTAGACAAGAAGGGCAAAGTCCTAAAATTAGTAGTTTTTCCTTACAAATTTGTATGCTCCTCCCACAATTTATATATATATATATATATATATATATATATATACACACACAGGGTGATTCAGCAAAGAGTACATTAAATTGGAGGATGAAATCCTTGGATAATTCTAAACCACAATGTCTATGGTAAAATGTCAGATTCTGCATAGTTTCCATATTACAATACATTTAAGATGTTGTATTAATGAGAGTGAATATGAAGTGAAACTCCCGTAGGTTTTTTTAATCATTTATTCACAGATCTCTACAGTCTGACGCCCTATCCAAGAGGTGGATAGGGCGTGGTGGCCCCGTTCCCTGGCCACCCCGCTCCCCAGATCTTAACCCTTTGAATTTCTACCTGTGGGGCCACTTAAAGACGTTGGTGTATGATACAGAGGTTCAAACAAGAGAGGAATTATGGCCACGTGTTCGTGACAGGTGCGAGCAAATTAAACATAGTCCAGGCATTCTGGAACGCGGCAGACATTCAATGGTACGACGTGTACAAGCCTTCATTGAGGCAGAAGGGGGCAACTTTGAACATTTCCTTTAGGTTGTAACAAAGAGGGGTCACACTGTAGAGATCTCTGAATAAATGATTAAAAAAACCTACGGGAGTTTCACTTCATATTCACTCTCATTAATACAACATCTTAAATGTATTGTAATATGGAAACTATGCAGAATCTGACATTTTACCATAGACATTGTGGTTTAGAATTATCCAAGGATTTCATCCTCCAATTTAATGTAGGGGAAGGTGGGGTAAGACGGACTACTTAAAACAAAAATGAGTCTAGAAACCACATTTATATAATTTTGGGGGTTTTTAGGGGTTGTGGTGGTGCTTTGGGGTGTTATATTTAAAGTCCACACCCTGGTCACGGTTTTTAGAGGAAAAGACTGAAACACGAAATTTTACCAAATCAATATTTTTATTGTACCAAAAACAAAATCACGGGGTAAGATGGACCCCAGGGGTCCATCCTTACTGGCACAACTCACACACAAAAACCTCTTCCTCATCATCCTCTTCCCCTGCGACCGAGTGTAGTCTTGGGCACGTTGAATTGTTTTGAGGCTTTTTACAAGCCCATCTTTTTTGCTCTAACTGCAGCTATTGCACTTTCCATAGCTGCCTCATTCCATTCCCCTCTGCTACTGACTCGCACATATTTCCGGGGCATCTATAGAGAAAAAGAGAAGAAAATGTTAAGGGTTTGTGAAATATTTAGTGTGAGGGGTAAGACGGAACCCCATGGGTTCCATCTTACCCCAAAAATAAAACTTCACTGTCAAAACGTTTACCAAAACATCCAAGTATTGTATACCAATTTATGACACATATCTATCATGTACACACACATGGGCATATCCAACGTAAGTAGTAAGTCATTATAACTAATATTTCAATACAAAAAATCCAGTTTCTTACCTTGTGCATATTACATCAGCACCACACAAAAAGACAACTTACTCTCTCGAAAGCACATGGGCAACTGAGCTTGACTGCCGCCGGCAATGACGTCACTGTTTGGTGACGTGAAGGACATCTAGCAACCAATATCTGAACCTCGCCCTTTCTGCTTGGGTTTAGAGGGGGGGTCCCATCTCACCCCATGGGTCCGTCTTACCCCACCATCCCCTACTCTTTGCTGAATCACCCTGTATATATATATTTTGTGACGTGTATATATAGTCTCGAACTCTTTATTTACTTCAGTGTTCCTGAGTATGTCATTATTTGAAAGCGCTTGAGCACCATTCTGTGTTTCCTTTCCTTCATGGTTTTTTTATCATATATATATATATAAATTATATATATATATGCTGTACCTTCCTTCACGTCAGTGTAAACGCTTGTCTAATTTTATAAATATTTGGTCTGATACGACTCACTCTATCTAATCTAACCTAACTTATCCTATAAACTAATCTCACTTAATTACAGTCTGGTGTCAGATTTTTGACTCAGATGTATTCCATTTAACTTACTTTGGTGTCTCTCTCTCTCTCTCTCTCTTAAACGAGTGATAAACTCCTACGTCCCATTTTCATTCTTCGAATCGACTGAAGAATGCCCCCTCAAAATGCTTTCTACCCAATAATTATTGGGTACATTTTAATCACTTTTATCACCGTGTCAATGTTATACAATCTAATTCAGGTTATGAGCTAACAACCCTTTGCTTATATGTAATACTTTAATTGCTAATAATGAGAAAGAATTAAACGTGCGTCAAAATATCACATTGAAATGTATTTATTGTATTCTTAAGGGTATTATATAATTACTGGTGGGTATAAAATACCCTCTATTGACACTTAGAAGTTTTGGCCATGAGTCAGGATCCACGGAACAGAAGGGCTCGTGTACGTAATATTCGTTCTAATTCTCTCTTGGCGTAAAGGCTAAAATTCCTTAAAGCGTTTATTGGTCTAGAAAGATGCTTTTGTTACAGTATTATGATTGCCACCGCTTTATTTAATAGTTTGATTTATGAAAACAAAGTCATTATTAAGATAATTAGAGACGATTAACTGTTTATCGTCTCGTTGGCAATTATACAATATTTTGTTTCCAATTCAGTTATACCATTGATATATAGTTAATAATTTAGGCTACTTGATAGGTATTTATTTACCAGTGTAAATAGTGTATCCTGTATTTTAATTTTATAATACATCTCTCTCTCTCTCTCTCTCTCTCTTTCCAAAAATTATCGTTTTTCATGTATGAAAATTATTAAAACTGTGATTACTTACTTTCAGTTTACTTATTTTTCAGGCTAATCTCTCTTTCGACACCTTTTTTGCGTATGGAATACACACACACACACACACACACACACACACACACTTTGGAATTTATTCAACCTTTTTAAATAGTTTTTGCATGATTCACTCGCTATTCCAATGTGTTGTTTGAATTTGAAAAAATAGTATCATGAGTAATGTAATATTAATCTGATATTAAAAACCTTAATGATGGAACGAGGTAGCGTCCAGAAACGTTGAAACAAAATAACAAAGACGTTATTTATATAGAGACATGGCCAAAAAATGAGCAAATTTTGCTTCCCATAAAAAGTTCTCGCTTTACGTTCAAATAAAATATTGAATAAATACAAATCAAAACTTTTCACTTTCTTACAAACCATATATTCTCTCACGAGATTTACATATTTTAGTAAAAAATTACGAGTTTGTGGCCCTTTCATTATATTTGTGCAACACATTTTAAGGGATTTTCTTTATATAATAAAGGCTGTTCCTCTTCGTAGGAGTATATATTTTTTAAATATTTATCTAAATAGTGAAATAGTGTAATTAGTATTTCAGAATTACCAATTGCCATTATCGTTGGCACTAAGCCAAAGCGAGTCTGGCATCATAGGAAAAATAATAAAAAAAGGCAAAACAAAAGCTTTTATTTACAGAACGTGCTCAATATGTCCACCATTGTTTTCAATACACAAATTCAGACGTGATACCCAGTCAGCAAGCACACGGTGAATGATGTCAGGAGTAATGGTGTTACATGCCCCAATAATGCGCTGCCACAAATGTTCAACACTCCTAATTTTCTCTGCGTATACCAGCGCTTTCAAGTGGCCCCACAGATAAAAATCTAGTGGCGTGAGATCCGGGCTTCTAGCAGGCCATTCCACAGGCCCTCGACGTCCTATCCAATGACCAGGGAATTGTTGGTACAGTTGGTACAGGTATTCCCCTACTTGGTGCTGTAATATGCAGGAGCGCCGTCTTGCTGGAACCATGTTGGGAAATTTCTTTCTTCGTTCAAGAAAAATATAAAAGCATTAAAACTGAAAGGTAAATAAAATAAAATAAAAATAGTACCTTAACCAAAACATAGCAGATCTACCGATGATTCGTCAGAATTTAGGTCTGGTTTTAGTTAAAAAATAAACAAAGATTCCAAAATTTTGAGCTTAAGGTCAGAGCTTCCGGCAGCAAGTACAGCAAAATTAGACTGTGAAATTGGGTGGTTATTGTTGTGCGAGTGATTACGTATGAGAGAATTAGGTGGTTTGCCAAGAGGTAAATTTGTACGGACCGATTTACCGAGATGTTCGTAAATACAGGATTTTAAATGTCTTTTAGTTTTACCTATATATGACCCCATACAGTGGTCACACTTGTATTGGTAAACTATGGATGACTTAAGAAGTGTAGGAATAACATCCTTGTATTTAAATAAATGGTAAATCGATTTAGACGGGGTGAATATAATTTTTATACATAGTTGTGGGTAGAATTCCTTGAGCAATTTTAAAAGTTTGTTTCTAATGTTAAAACTTGAGGTTCCCATATAAGGCAAAGTGAAACACAGGATATCTTTGGGGACTGTAATTAAGTCTCTAGTTGTAGGGTTTATAGTCTATTTAAGGTTCTGCCTATTGTAGTCTCTACCACTCTAGAAGGGAAATTATTCTTGGTAAGGAGTTTTCGGATGAAATCTAGTATATCGTGTAGTTTAAAGTAATCTGAACAGATATTGAAAGCTCTATGATCAGAGTCGAAATTAAATTTCGTTTGAAACCTAAAGGGATAAAGGAAGAAAAGTTCGTAGTAAGATTGGTGAATGTCGGCTTTCGGTAAACGGAAGTTTCAAAAGAGGAATTAGTTTTTATTATTTTAATGTCCAAAAAGGACACAGAGCTATTAGATTCAACTTCTGAAGTAAATTCAATATTAGGGTGCTTAGAATTAAGGTAATTACGAAACAAAGGGATATGGTCTGGTGATTTGAACAGGAGAAAAGTGTCATCAATATATCTTCTATAAAAAACCGGTTTGAAGTGGGAAGGACATTCATTCAGTCATTTGACTTCATGATGACAAAGAAACGCGTTAGCTAAGGTGGGACCAAGCGGCAGACCCATTTGAACACCTTCAGTCTGTTTAAAAATTCACCTTTGAGTATAAATACTGTATAAGGTCTTCCACGGAAAATTTTAGTAGTTCTTTCATTTGACCTCTATTAAAACCCTGCACAGTATCAGTATTATTAAAAAGATTGTCAATACATACATCAATAGTTTCTGCATCAGGCACATTGGTAAATAAAGATTTTACATCAAAGCTAGCCATTGTGTAAGAGTTATTATTTAATGAGGTAATTTTTCTAATGAAAGAAAAAGAATCCCGTACTGTATACAAATTATAAGTTATAGGTGATAGTATGGGAACCAAGAATTTTGAAAGGTTATAACTAAAAGTTCCTAGTGCCGATAAAATTGACCTAAGTGGGCAGTTAGGTTTGTGTATTTTAGGGAGTCCATACATAATACCTGGGCTAGATCCAGAAACAAATAATTTAGAAAAAACTGTGTCTGAGATTATATTATTAGATTTAAGTTTTCTAAGATACCTATTAATTTTATCTTCCTGTTTTAAAATTAAAGCAAAAATGTCACCAGTTACTTTAGTAAATCTAGTTGCATCATTTAAAATATCTAACATTTTATCGACATAAACATTCCTGTCCAAAAGAACAACGCCATTGCCTTTGTCTGGTCTTGTAACCACCAATGACTTGTCCAAAGGCAGATTTCTTAGACTTTGAAACTCTTCCACCTCCAGATTAGTTCTATTGCCATAAGGGTTAAAAGCATAAAATGCAGTAAAAGCTAAATTACATAAATTATTAGATAAAAAGTTAAAACCTTTACTATGTGGGTCAAAGAATGAATGTTTAAAAAGGTCCTTAAAAAATAACTCAAAGTTGAGGAAATGATCGTAAAAATTAAGCTTCATTGGAGTAAGAGAGAATTTCAGGCCTTTACAAAGGGCAGATTTTTGAATATCACTGAGAACTTTGGAAGAATAATTAAAGATGAGATCATTAGCTGCTAGATTATTAATCGTATTATATCCTAATTTTTGGAGTTTCCTGTTCTGAACAAAATTCACCCTTGCAATACGGGGCTCCAATAAACCTTAGCCCCCCCCCGCTCATGGCCTAAACCATTAGAGGTACAGTAAAACTAAACATACCTTACAAAAGATAATTTAATCCTGCATTTAATGAGAAACAATTAAAACTTGGTGTTCTCGCCATTGGCTTCCAAGACAGCCTGAATTCGCTTATGGTAGCTTGCCAAAAGTGACGTGAATAGATCTTGATCGTTACGCAAATTTGCTAAAACAGTTTCAATGTGTTGCGTCATTGTATCCTTCGAAAATCGATTTGCTGCAGGTTCTTGAAACAAGAGACATTCAACTTTGTCCTTTATAACTGATCCAATGTGTTCACAGACGTTCAGGTCAGGAGAATTTCCTGGCCATTCTTCATTTCCAAAGAAATCGATCTCATGGTTCCGCAACAACTGTTGAGTGGCTAATGCCTTAAAGCAGGGGGCCTTATCCTGCCGAAGTGTGACCTGATCGACATCCATAACATTGTTTGGGTTTCTTAGAAAAGGAATGACATGATGGGATAGAATAATATCACGAAAATACTGTCAATCCTAACTCTGACCATTTGGCTTCAGCACCCACATGAGCTTCTTTGCAGTGAACAAAACAAACACACCAACACAGTCTGGACTTTTTAATAATTCGCGATAATGTTCATTGTCATCGATTTCATCTGGTGTTGTGGCCCACACCGATCATTTTGGTAGTTAGGCCGACGTATTACGTAAACAAAAAATTCATCAGAGACAGCTAAATGCATGAAATCATCCACATCCCAATCTTCAAATGATGGGCAAACCACATTCTGTCATCGATGTTAAGTTTTTCTTGGCTTTGGAAGTTCATGCCAAGGCTTTAAACCTTGCCTATGACGGTACAGTCGAATGATCTCACCACTAACGATCTTTCCTCTCAACACTTCGATCTCTCTAGAAAGTTTAGCACAGCTGTTTTTCCGCTTACGCGTACCGCTTTCAATGATGTCCTTTGTTTCCTGAGAGAGTGGCAAATTTGGACGCCCAGATTTGGTTGTATCCATTTCACATTCATCCAAAGTTTTATTCCAATTTCTTTTGACGAAGTTCTCACTTCTTCGCAACTTTTTGGCAACCTATGAACGTGTTATAAAGGTGGCTTCAGCATCACGAGCTTCCCGAAATGTTATTGATCGTATGCGATCTATCACACGTTGCCTCTCAGAATCACCAATTAATTGAGAAGCCATTATATCACTTTATCAGCTAGAGTAATTTTAATACCTGCAATAAATATAGAATTTTATATATTTTTATAATCACTAAAAACTATTTCGATATAAATAAACATGTAAGCTGCAAATGGGGGGGGGGGGTGCTAAGGTTTTTTAGAACCCCTTACATTTCAAATTGCCCGTCTGAATGACGTTCAAAAAATGTGTTGAATCTATACCAGACACCAGAGACTTAAAATTACAAGTAGACTGATTAAGATCCTGATTACATTCATTACTGAGCCTTTTCTTAAATTTAATTTCTGTATCTAGTAATTGTTTTTGACAGTTCCTATAGGTTTCACTTTTTTGCAAATGAAAGTTACTAAGTTTGAACCTCAAAAAGCCAGGAATCAAACCCTGGTTTCTGCAGCAATAAGGAACCGCAAATCACACTGAAGTTTTTTAGCCCTGTAGTCAAGTTTTTCAAGTCTTCTATACATGTTCAATGCTGGTCTTCCATAGCGTTTCTTTGTCATCATGAAGTCAAATGGCTGAATGAGTGTCCTTTCCACTTCAAACCGGTTTTTTATAGAAGATATATTGATGACACTTTTCTCCTGTTTAAATCACCAGACCATATCCCTTTGTTTCGTAATTACCTTAATTCTAAGCACCCTAATATTGAATTTACTTCAGAAGTTGAATCTAATAGCTCTGTGTCCTTTTTGGACATTAAAATAATAAAAACTAATTCCTCTTTTGAAACTTCCGTTTACCGAAAGCCGACATTCACCAATCTTACTACGAACTTTTCTTCCTTTATCCCTTTAGGTTTCAAACGAAATTTAATTTCGACTCTGACCAATAGCGCTTTCAATATCTGTTCAGATTACTTTAAACTACACGATGAATTAGATTTCATCCGAAAACTCCTTACCAAGAATACTAATTTCCCTTCTAGACCGGTGGAGACTACAATAGGCAGAACCTTAAATAGACTAATAAACCCTACAACTAGAGACTTAATTACAGTCCCCAAAGATATCCTGTATTATACTTTGCCTTATATGGGACCCTCAAGTTTTAACATTAGAAACAAACTTTTAAAAGTGCTCAAGGAATTCTACCCACAACTATGTACAAAAATTATATTCACCCAGTCTAAATCGATTTACCATTTATTTAAATACAAGGATGGTATTCCTACACTTCTTAAGTCATCCATAGTTTACCAATACAAATGTGACCACTGTATGGGGTCATATATAAATAAAACTAAAAGACATTTAAAATCCTGTATTTACGAAAATCCTGTATTTACGAACAAATTTACCTCTTGGCAAATCACCTAAATCTCTCATACGTAATCACTCGCACAACAATAAATGGGAGAATGCAGGAATGTTGCAATGCAATATTGACCAAAGTTGCAAAGGGATATGCAACAAAAGGGGGTAGGGGTTTGCAATGCAGGGGTTATGAAATGAAGGGGGTATTGTTGCAAGGCTTATGCATCATCAATACTGCAAAGGGGGGGTAGGGTTATGCAACAACTCAATGCTTCCAAGGGGGAGAGGGGGGGGGAGCTTCTGGGGGAGAAGGGAGGATGACCTCCCTCCAAAGGGATAGCCTTAACCTAAAAGAGGAAAAGAAAGGAGAAGGTCTTTGGGGGAGAAGTTGGGATGTCCTCACCCCCGAAAGGGAAACCTAACCTAAGCCTTAACCTAAGAAGGAAGGAGGTGTTCGCCTGGCTGGAGCCAGACGCATTATGAACATCCAGGGGCAGCAGCTGTTATATAGAGGATCGTGAGTTGCCAGATATCACTTATTTATATATGAAGTGATTACCAGATACCACCATTTATTTTAATTTTATTTACATGAGTTGCCAAATAGTGTTTTTAATTGTTCAGATATACCTTATTAGGTTGAGTTGCCAAATAGTATTTTTAATTGTTCAGATATACCTTATTAGGTTGAGTTGAAAATAATGTTTTTATTTATATATGGAGGGGTTACCAGATACCGCCATTTAATTTAACGACTTATTTATTAAAGGCAAGATTGACTTTCTCCTTAAAGTTGTTCAGCAAAAGAACTAATTATTTAAACGTCGTTCAACTTAATATTAATAATAAAAGAAATACACTAGACAATTGGCTTAGCAAAAGGAATCATTCCAATAACATATTCTCTAAGAATAATATTCAATTTACCTATAATTCGCTTTCATTTTTTCTAACACCTTAGATTGTATACTGTGTCTATTTACTTTTGACAATCCTTCCTATATATTTCACTGAATCTAATTTTTATCTATACAGAGAGAGAGAGAGAGAGAGAGAGAGAGAGAGTGTTAATGCTCGAAAAACTGAAGCCGGCGCACGCACACACACACACACACATTATTGCTTTATTTCGAAATCACTGTTAAAAATTAGATTACACTCAAACATAAGCCCCCCTTGTGTCTATTGTGTATACTGTAAGTCTAAGGTGGAGTGAAAAACGTAGATTACATTCAAACATAACCCCTCAAGACAATTAATCCATGGCATAGCAGAAGAAATTGTTCATCTTAATACTATTAATAATAAAAGAAATACACAGGACTCTTTATATTGTACATTATTACAATATCATATTCTCTAAGAATAATATTCAATTTACCTATAATTCGCTTTCATTTATTCTAAGACCTTAGAAAGTATATTGTGTCTATTTACTTTTGGCAATCCTTTCTATATATCTTCTATATTTTTTATAAACACAAAATCCGTGAAATCAAAGTAATTGATAAAGGAATTAAATGAGAAATATTCTATAAGAATAATTTTCATTTTACTTATAATTCGAAAGACAAGGAAGGCATACGTTAAAAAATCTTTTTATTCGAGGAAAGGAAGATTATCGCTGAGCCGACCGCAAAGGTTGATTTGTCCCACTTCTCGTCTCCAAAACTGGTTTTTGTCACCTTCCACTCGTATTATTAAATTCGCCATTATTATCATTATTGAGGGTAAAAACTGAACTTAAATATATACATAAGCATCACGTGATTGTTTTCCAAATTATTTATAGACTAAATTAACCTTTAAGTAATGATTTTCCTTGTTATATTTCCATATGCAACAACTATATATATATATATATATATATATATATATATATATATATATATATATATATATATACACAGGGTGTCCGAGAATTATCTGTACAATTCTTGGCTGTTATTAAAAGTCAACCATGAAGTGTAGAAATTCCAGTGTTGTCCCATTTTACAGAGAAATTCATTAAGTTTTTGCTGATAACAAGTTTTGACAAGTTTTTTCTTTTTTGTACGCGGGTGACAGACATTGATGATTTAAAAGCAAGAATCACAGCTGCTATTGAGCGAATTGATGTGGATATGCTGCAGCGTACATGGCAACATTTGGATTATCGATTGGATGTTTTGCGAATCACTGATGGTGCACATATCGAATGTTTGTAACAACGTTACTTTAATAAAAAAAACTTTTGAAAATACAGATTCTAAATAATCTTGTTTAAGAATTTTACGTGTGTTATCAAGAATTTTATTAAAAGATGAAATTGTACAGATAATTTTCGGACACACTGGAATTTCTAAAAAACTTGTCAAAACTTGGTATCAGAAAAAACTTAATGAGATTCTCTGTAAAATGGGACAACACTGGAATTTCTACACTTCATGATTGACTTTTAATAACAGCCAAAAATTGTACAGATAATTCTCGGACACCCTATATATATATTATATATATATATATATACACGGTGAACCAAAAGTAGGTGGACAGTAGGTTGAATACGGTTTGTGTTATATTATATTATAACTATGGTGTTCATTATAACTATGGTGTTTGTGTTATATTATATTAAATATTATAACTAAATTTATTTAAATTTTATTTTGTATTATAGTATACAAAAAAATTAAATATGTATTCTCAAAATAAACGTTATCATTTACTGTCCACCTACATTTGGTTCACCCTATATATATATATAGGATGGTGCAAATTACAGTAGTAATAGTAATAGCTAACTCGGTTTTCCTTCTCACCGAATTGTTCATTTTGACGAGGGTCAAGCTTTTCACTCCGCCTTAGACCTTCACTTTAACGTGGAATCCGAACTAAGCTGCAGCACTGGCGGGGTGAAATTACAATGTCATCGCCCGGACTCGATCTCTCAACCAGCATCCCACGTTTTAACCACTAGGATACCTAGGGCGCCCATTTATCTACCAACCCAAGCAGACATTAATTTTCATGAGATAAACACAATTTAATCACACTCCTACGCGAGAATTGGCAAGTAGAAAGTCAAGCGGAATACATTAATCAAAGTTGAGGATCGAATAGTATGACCGCAAACATATATTTTGCAAATATTTTAATCCATCGTGGTAGAGACTGTAAAAGGCAATTAACACACACACACACACACACACACACACACACACACATATATAAATATATATATATATATATATATATTATATATATATATATATATATATATATATATAACGAAATCCACAAGTCAGGAATCTTGGGAATGCTGAGAATAGTATGACCGCAAAAAATAATAATGCACAAAAACATTCTGCTTGTAGAGATCTTCTAGATTTCTTATTTTCTAATGAGCTTTGTGTCATCGGATGTTACTGTGCTGTCTCTGGTAATGATCTATGTCAGGATTATGAATAGTAGCGGCGCTAATTTTGTTTCCTGTGGTACTGAGCTGAGCGGCTCTGATGAAGATATTCCTGTAACGACTTGCATCCGCGCAAGTTGTCCATCTCCCTATCCGAACTTGGCAAAAATTGAGGATCAAATAGCATGACCGCAAAAATAATAATGTAAAATATTGTCGTGATAGAGATGGCAAATGTTGATCAATGTTGCAAAAGGGTGAGGGATATTGCATAAAGGGGTGGGTTCTAAAATGGAAAAACCGAGAAAAGTATGGGCGCAAATGCAAATATTGTCGTGGTAGAGACTGCAAGGGGTAATACACGATGTGAGCATTAAATCTACGGAGAGAATATAAAAGCACCATTAGTCGATCAATCAGCAATCAGGACGTCCAAAACATGGACACATAATATAGGTGTTATGATTGGTACGCAATTTTATCATAGACCCGCCCAGTTACATTGACAACCAATCATTAAACTTACGAACCGCCTCTTAGTCTTTTGGGGTGGTGCTTGGGGATCATGCATATAAAAGGAAATATTTTCAGCTGGGAGTCACAGTAGTTATTTTCACCAGTGAATAAACATTCCCTCCGCCATGAATCAAGAACTTTATAGTTTACCGGATTTATATCAAGATGGTAACATTGTAGCGTTGTCCACAATTAATCTTTTTAACGAGGCTGACCGGGATGGATTATTTCCAACGCAAACCGTTGATAATATTTGCAATGACACTCCTTACGATCCGACGCAAGGGACTGCCGTAAAAATGTAAGTGTCTGTAATTTTATTTTTTGTAGCCAATTATTCGCAAACTTATTTAATGTGCCTGTTAGAAAGAGCACTGTTCTGGATTATTTAATTATATATATGGACCGTGAATGACGATGAGGTACCCGCCCAGCGTGTGTACAGGAGAAAGTTCTAAGCTCCGCCCACCTGTATTATTGATCACCTGACTCCTTCTACTACCTGGGCATATCTCTTCCCTACGTGCTCAGTTGATCGCAGTAAGCCCTGGATCTCAGACGTGTACTCTCCCGCGTAGACGAAAAATAGTAATGGCTACCTTTATATTGCGTGTTCGACGTTTATGAAGTGGTATTCGGCAAAGTGCCAAGATGTGGTGAATACTGAAAAACTCCCTATTCCACCTTCCTTTGATACTTTTAAGGCTACATTGAATCGTGCGAAGGAGCAAGAGGTACAATTACTCTACGGCTATTCCGGCGAGAGCATTGTAGGATTTCGTGGTACAAGTGATGTATTGAACTATGTTGTAGGACTAAACTTTATAAAAGCTTACATATACCGTGAAGTAGAAGAAACAACACGTGCAGAAGAGAAGCAACGGATATGGATAGTGAGTCTTGTTGATGAGTGGTTGACAAGCGATATTATGTCATGTTGCATCATACCGAGTACTCGTACCCTGCGACTGAGAATATAAATCTTGTCATCATGGAGAATCTTAAATATCTTTACCCCTATATTAATATATATCATGACGAGGTTTGTAGTGAGGTTGTGGCTAATGGCCTGTGTGAGTTTTTAACAGACTTTAGAGACGAGTATCGATTGATAAACAAAAAGGAAAAATATGGGCATATGTTTCTATCAAATAGTGCGACGTAGTCAAAAAACTTTTTCGGGTACTTTCCTGTTATCTCGGACCCTAGACTTTTTGCCACATTCGGATGCCACTTGCCAGATTGCCAAATTTTATTGCCAATTTTTTTTAAATGTTAAGTAACTAACCTAACCTAACCCAACCCATGGTTAGGTTAGGTTAGGGGTAATTATGTCGCAAATGGCATGGCCTGAAGTTGAAAAAAAATATAGATTTTTCTAGTGTATATTGGTGTGCTCTGTTCAAATATAATCTTCATTTCTTGTGCAAATGAACAGAAATACGTGTTTAGGCCATACAATAACAACTGTATTTCTGTTCATTTGCACAAGAAATGAAGGTCATATTCGAGCAAAGCACACCAAAATACACTTGAAAAATGTATTTTTGACTACATTTTATACAATAAAGCATAACCTAACATGTTCATGTTACGAGATCTCATAAACGACGCATTACCACAGGAAACGTGCCAAACACCTCAAAATTAACCAGAAAAGTTTGCTCTCGTCATTTTCGTACTAACGAAAATATCACGACTTAACCTAACCACTCATCAAGGGCGTACAGTTGACCTAACCGGGCATTCACTTGACCTGACCAGGCATTCACTTGACCTAATTGGGCATCGAAATTGTTGTGGAAATAAACTCTGTCTATTAGAGCGGGTTTTTATTATCATATTTTGACCTTCACGTAGAAAAGTGAAGTTTTTTGCATTTACGAACAGAAGTAGTTCAACTGTTGATAGTTTTATTTTGATTAGAAACGGTGCTAAGCCAAAAGCTTCGTCAAATTTTCAGTTGGATTGTCAAAATCCATTTAGTCTACTAGAAACTATAGAAAACGAAGACGAAACTGTTGTAGCCTCGTCTGTTAGGCTCGTCAATCGGGAGATTGACCAAAAAGTTAGTAAGATTTACTTGAACGTAGGCAAAATGAAATAGTTCTTTCTCGTTTAGGAAAGGGAACTCGTCGACCTCGAGGAAACCCAACGCATATAGAAGAATAAATAGTAACGTAAAGAATAGGTTAAAAGTAGTGTTTTTAATGCCAGGAACGTAAGGAATAAGTTTAACGAATTTGAAGCATTAGTTCACATTGAAAATTACGACATTATGGCAATAACTGAATGATCGATTAAAAGTGCAGATGGGAATTTTATAGATGAATACTATATTAAAGGTTATAAACTTTTTAACAAGGATAAAAGTGATAAAATGGGAGGTGGTCTACTCTTATATTGTAAAGAAAATATTCGTTCAATTCAAAAGACGGTTAATGCCAGTGACCAGTTAGATATAATTATTTCAGAAATTAGCGCTAATAATTTAGTCTTTAATTTTGGGGTTGTATATAGGCCTATAGAATGAGACGTTGAAATGTATATTTTAATTAGCATAGTTACGCATACCATAAGGAATCAATTATTGTCGGGAACCTTAACTGCCCAAATATTAATTTCATACCTTAAACAGCGATGCTGTGGGTTTACGTTTGGTAGATTTTCTACAAGATAATTTTCTTTTGCACAAAGTATTAGAAACGACCCACGGTGAGAATATTTTGAATTTGATTTTAACGACGAATGATTATAATTTAGTTCAGAATGTAGACGTGGGGGAAAGTTTATGCAATAGCGATCATAGCATCATGATACGCTTTTCGGTTAAAATTAAAACTTCTAGATAATTAAATAACTTCATGGTGCCTGATTTCAGGACAGCAAATATCGATGACTTCAGAGCTTCATTGACTTTAATAAATTGGGATGAACTGTTAGCGGTAGATAGTGTTCTTAACATGAGGGATAATTTAAAAAATATATTCATAAATTTAAACGAGCGCTGTGTACCTAGAAAAGTTAAGAGAGGTGAATTAAATGTGCAAACTAAATGGTGAAATAGAAATAGAGGAAAAGCAATCGCAGATAGAAATGTAGCCCATAAGAGGTGTAAAAGGGACCGTCCGCAGCAGCACCTTCACACTTATATAGTTTACGTAGAAATGTTAAGTATTTAATTAAATGTACTAAACGTGATTTTGAAATTCAAGTAGCTTGTGAATGTAATGAAAACCCTAAGAAATTTTACGATTACGTTAGTGATAGACCCCCTTGACGGACAATATTGGGCCATTGGTTGACTTGGGTGGTAACTAATAATTACGGGGGAGATAGCGATAATTTTAAATAATTTTTTATATCAGTTTTTACAGTCGAGGATACTTCTTTTACTCCGGAGCTAGTAATATGCTCAGTGATGTAAATGGGACTTTTTTATTGCTTACTGATCTTTCTGCTATCTCTGATTGGGGCAGAGAAAACCTTGTGGCTTTCAATGCCTCAAATCCTCCATCTGTATACTCGTCACAGTCTTCCACACGACTATCCCCTTACCTTCAACAGTACACAACCCAATCCTTCCTCTTCTTTTAACATTCTTGGCGTTTCCTTTTCTCGTGATCTTTCCTGGAAAGATCATATATACTGATTATATTCTCTTTCCAAAACAGCTTCAAAGAGGTTAGATGTACTGTACGGTACCGCCTCCGCAGTTTCTTCACCCCCACTCAGTTGTTGTCTCTGTACAGGGGTCTTGTCTCCCCTGTATGGAGTACGGTTCTCATGTGTCGGGTGACTGAACTCACACAGCTCTACTTGACCGAGTGGAATCAAAGGGTTTTCGTCTTATCAACTCCCCGCCTCTTACTGACTGTCTTCAATCCCTCTCTCTTCGCTGCAATGTTGTCTCACTCTCTCTTTACTGTCGCTATTATAACGGACACTGCTCTTCTGAACTCTCTAACTCCGTACCTTCTCCTTTAAGGAGAGCACGCAGCACCAGACTTTCGACACATTCTCATTCCTTTTCTGTTCAACTCTCTAACGCAGGGGTTCCCAAATTGTGTTCCGCGGAACACTTCTCACGGTATACAAGTGTTCCGCGGAACACCAATTTGGGAACCCCTGCATTTTCTAACGCAATAGTTAATCGGTATTTTCACTCTTTCATCTACTCACCCAGTGAACTCTGGAACAATCTTTGCCCTCCAATCTTTCAAACGCAGAGTGTCCAGGCATCTCGAAAACCCTGGACCTTGATTTTGGCGCTCTTCTCCTCGCGTGTATGGGGGTTAGGGTGTTGCTGGCTACACACGGTACCCATTTATCTACCGACCAATTTTTTTTTATTGCGTGGAAGGATGAACATTGAACAGCTGGGTTTTGCTGCGCGCCGCCTGCCGTCACCGGGTCTCGATCCCGGGGTGATGGATTCGTAGCCAGCGACGCTAACCACTACATCACCGAGGCGCATTAAGAATTGGAATTGGAGAGCTTTTCGAAACAATTATTAGAGATCGTATAGTGGGGCATCTTGAAAGCAATAATTTTATAATTACTACTAATATTACAATACAAAACAAAGTCAGCATGGGGTTCATAAAAATAAATCTTGTTTAACAAATTTATTGGATGCAAAAAACTTCACTTTTTTCTAAGTGAAGGTCAAAATATGAAAATAAAAACCCACTCTAATAGACAGAGTTTATTTCCACAACAGTTTCGACGCCCACTGGCATCCTCCTCGGGTGGATACAGAAACACGAATGAACCCAAACAAGAGGAAAAAACAGTCCAGGGACCGACCGTTAAGAAATTCGCACCTAGGTTAGATCCCATTCTCCCGACACCGGAAGGGCATTTTCATTAAGTACATTCGCGCAAATTTAAAACTATCTTCCTGTTCTAAACATACAGATTCTATTATTTTTTATTTTTTTATTTTTACATAATTATTACATTTATTATTAAATTTATTACATTTAATATTGCATAATTATTTATTACAGAAATTATAAATTTATTATTACATTGGTTATTACTAGGGCGGTCAAAAGTCAATAAAGTCAAATTGTTTCCTATGGGGCACTTTTCGCTGAAACGACTGAAAATGCAATAAAAACACCTGTAGGGGGTATATTACCAAAGTTAATAGGTCAACCAAAAGTCAACTTTTACCTGTTAGGTCAAAAAATAGCAATGAGGTAAATAAAGTCAATTTTTTTGAATAAATAATTAAAATAACTAAAAATTGGCATCTTTTTGGTTAACTGGCAACTTCGCTGCTCGTATTTGTCTTATTCAGTTATGTCCGTTCTGGTTTTGGATGTGGTTGTGTTGTATGTATTGTGGTTACTGGTTACCATTTTTCATTTGTGATTTTTTCATGACTTTTCCATATAATGTGTCTTGCGCATCTGTTACATAATTGTGCGATGCAAATAAGAGCATTTTATAGTGATGTTGACACTTTAATTGCATGTGTCAAGGCTTCTACTCTTAAAAACAAAAGAAGGAAGGAATTGTTTGCTGAAATAGGAACTCCTCCAGAACCGATTGTAACACGTTGGGCAAGCTGGTTGAATGCTGCTTTTTATTATGCAGACAATTTTCCAAATGTGAAGACAATTGTGGAAAATTTTGAAGATGAAGGAATCATTGTTCAGAAGGCTAAAGAGAGTGTTGCTAATGAAAAACTGCCAAAGCAACTAATGTCAATCAAAATGAATTATAGTTTGATTGCTAGCTTAGTGACTAGGATGGAAGCATCTGATTGCACCATTAGAGAGGCATATGAAACCATTTCTTCTATCAACCTTGGCGAAGATATGTGTTCAGTCAAACAATACATTGAAACAAGACTCAAGACAAATGGTATTTGTGAAATAATTAACCTCAGTAGACCTGAAATCTCACCAACAGTTTATGGTCAGCTTTTGCAATGTCAACCAACAACTGCCGCTGTAGAGAGATCTTTCTCCATGCTTAATAAATTATTAAGTAAGGATCGCAATTTTTTGCCAGAAAATGTCGGCAAATACTTCATAATTTACTACCACAATCGGTCAACTGATGTAGAAGAGCAAGAATAAGTAATTAAAGTATCGTTTTTATTATTGAAAGTAAAAGCAACTTTATAAGTCATTTTTTTCAATTCGTAAGGTCAACTTTCTTAATTTTTTCGGTCAACTTTTGACTGCCCTAGTTATTACATTGTTGTTTATTATACAGAACTTATAAACCGAAAAACGAATGAAAAAAGCCGATTAGGAAACAATCCAGAGACCATTGAGAAATTCGCACCTAGGTTAGATACCGTTCTCCCGACACCGGAAGGGCATTTTATTACAGGGTCCGCTTATAAGTACATTCCCACAAATTAAAACTATCTTCTTGTTCTATACATACAGATTCTAATATTTTGACATAATTACTGCATTTATTATTGCATTTACATTTTTTTAACATTTATTATTATTACCTTTACCCTAATTATTAAATTTATAATATTACCTTTATTATTACATCTGTTGCATTTATATTTATTTCCACACTTATTACTTCCATTATTACATTTACTAAAAGCGAGTAAGGAAACAATCCAATCCAGAGACATTTAAGAAATTCACACTTAGGTTCGAACACGTTCCCACGACTCCGTAAGGGATTTTTTGACCAAGAATCTCATTAAAGGGTCTAACTTATAAGTACCTTCACACAAATTAAAATTATCTACTTTTTCTATACACACAGATTCTATTATTTTTCTTTTGACATAATTATTACATTTATAAAGTACCTTACTTGATTCCCACTCTATAGCATGATTATTTTGGCTGGCGTGTTAAAAAATGACATTATTAGTATTACAACTTCTGAAGGCATATTTGTGTTCTTTAATACGGGTTTCAATATTTCTTCCAGTTTCTCCCACGTATACTAAATCAACTTTTACAGGGAATGCTGTAGACACAGGCTTGTTCCTCTTTTGCAACGTTATTCCTAACCAATTTACTTTTCACGGTAGACGAATATTTGAACGCCAAAGCAAACTTAAAATCTTTCGTCAACAGTTTTACTCTTTCTAAGCCGGCAATGTAAGGCAAACTCACATATTGTTTTTGGTTAACTGAAGGTTTCTGAGGGGCCTAAAAAGATTTTCTGGCTTTAAAATACGCCTTTCCGATAAACCACTCGGGATATTTTAAATCCTTAAAAATGTTCCAAATCTTTGAATTTTCCGGGTCCAGCAAATGTGGGCTACAAATCCTGAGTGCTCTTAGAAACATGGAAGAAATAATTGAGCTTTTAACCCCTTCATCATGATATGAAAAATAATGAATGTACGAATTACAATGAGTATGTTTTCTATAGACCGTGAAATTGGGCTTTCCGCTTTCGTTAATGACCAAAACATCTAGAAAAGGTAATTGTTTGTCGTTCTCCCATTCATATTTAAATTTAATAGAGGGAACAAGATTATTTAATGACTGAAAGAAAGTGTCAAAGTTGTTCCAGTGGTCAGGCCAAAATGAGAAAATATCATCTACATAACGAAACCAAATTAGATTCCTGGGACATATTGTTTGCAACAATTCCGACTCATAATATTCCATGTATAATGTACTCAGTATTGGGGATAAAGGGGACCCCATTCCCATACCAAAACGTTGCAAATAAAATTCTTCACCGAAGGAGAAGGCATTTATTTTATCAGTTCTAAAAATACAGATGTGGGCATGCCTAGTTCTACGTTACATGTTGGCAATTTTCTATCTAAAAAACTAAGTACATCATCAATGGGAACATTCGTAAACAAGGACTCAACGTCAAAACTGATCATTCTTCCCCGTTTTAAATCTAAGGACATAACTTTCTTAATAAAGTCACAGGAACAAGCCTGAACAACTTTGACACTTTCTTTCAGTCATTAAATAATCTTGTTCCCTCTATTAAATTTAAATATGAATGGGAGAACGACAAACAATTACCTTTTCTAGATGTTTTGGTCATTAACGAAAGCGGAAAGCCCAATTTCACGGTCTATAGAAAACATACTCATTGTAATTCGTACATTCATTATTTTTCATATCATGATGAAGGGGTTAAAAGCTCAATTATTTCTTCCATGTTCCTAAGAGCACTCAGGATTTGTAGCCCACATTTGCTGGACCCGGAAAATTCAAAGATTTGGAACATTTTTAAGGATTTAAAATATCCCGAGTGGTTTATCAGAAAGGCGTATTTTAAAGCCAGAAAATCTTTTTATGCCCCTCGGGAACCTTCAGTTAACCAAAAACAATGTGAGTTTGCCTTACATTGCCGGCTTAGAAAGAGTAAAACCGTTGACGAAAGATTTTAAGTTTGCTTTGGCGTTCAAATATTCGTTTACCGTGAAAAGTAAATTGGTTAGGAATAACGTTGCAAAAGAGGAACAAGCCTGTGTCTACAGCATTCCCTGTAAAAGTTGTGATTTAGTATACGTGGGAGAAACTGGAAGAAATATTGAAACCCGTATTAAAGAACATATATATGCCTTCAGAAGTTGTAATACTAATAATGCCATTTTTTATCACGCCAGCCAAAATAATCATGCTATAGATTGGGAATCAAGTAAGGTACTTTATAAATGTAATAATTATGTCAAAAGAAAAATAATAGAATCTGTGTGTATAGAAAAAGTAGTAATTTTAATTTGTGCGAAGGTACTTATAAGTTAGACCCTTTAATGAGATTCTTGGTCAAAAAATCCCTTACGGAGTCGTGGGAACGTGTTCGAACCTAAGTGTGAATTTCTTAAATGTCTCTGGATTGGATTGTTTCCTTACTCGCTTTTAGTAAATGTAATAATGGAAGTAATAAGTGTGGAAATAAATATAAATGCAACAGATGTAATAATAAAGGTAATATTATAAATTTAATAATTAGGGTAAAGGTAATAATAATAAATGTTAAAAAAATGTAAATGCAATAATAAATGCAGTAATTATGTCAAAATATTAGAATCTGTATGTATAGAACAAGAAGATAGTTTTAATTTGTGGGAATGTACTTATAAGCGGACCCTGTAATAAAATGCCCTTCCGGTGTCGGGAGAACGGTATCTAACCTAGGTGCGAATTTCTCAATGGTCTCTGGATTGTTTCCTAATCGGCTTTTTTCATTCGTTTTTCGGTTTATAAGTTCTGTATAATAAACAACAATGTAATAACCAATGTAATAATAAATTTATAATTTCTGTAATAAATAATTATGCGACATTAAATGTAATAAATTTAATAATAAATGTAATAATTATGTAAAAATAAAAAAAATAAAAAAATAATAGAATCTGTATGTTTAGAACAGGAAGATAGTTTTAAATTTGCGCGAATGTATTAACCTAGGTGCGAATTTCTTAACGGTCGGTCCCTGGACTGTTTTTTCCTCTTGTTTTGGTTCATTCGTGTTTCTGTATCCACCCGAGGAGGATGCCAGTGGGCGTCGAAACTGTTGTGGAAATAAACTCTGTCTATTAGAGTGGGTTTTTATTTTCAAATTTATTGGAATTTTCTCATGAAGTCATCGGTATTTATAATTGTAGTAGAGTGGTAGATATAATATATTTAGATTTCCAAAAGGCATTTGACAAAGTTCCGCATAAATGTTTGTTAGAAAAACTTAAAGCTCACGGAATAAGAGGTTGAGTTCTTAATTGGATTGGTAATTGGTTAATTGGTAGAAAACAGAGGGAAGAGTCAGGACGGGCTAATGTAACTAGCGGTGTTCCGCAAGCGTCCGTTTTAGGACCAGTCCTTTTCATAATATATGTTAATGATTTTGATGTGAATTTAGTGAGTAAAATTTCTAAATTTGCCGACGGTAGTAAAATTGCGGGTAAAGCAATTAGTTTACTAGAGAGAATCTAAAGCGCAATCTTAATAGTTTAATAGAGTGATCTAATAAGTGGCAAGTGAAATTTAACGTAGGTAAATGTAGTCGTGCAAGTAGGTTATCACAACAGTAAATTTAACTACACTACGGGAAATAGTGTGTTAAATGAAGCCTCTGAGAAAAAAGATTTAGGTGTTCGGCATTTAATTAAGAGGCGAATTAATTCAGGTGTTCAAAATTTTAAATCGTTTTGGTAACTTAAATTATGAGAATTTCTTTAACATAGATAGAAAGATTATGATAAATAATTGTTTTAAAATAAGGGAGTAAAAGATTTGAGACAAACGTTGCGAGGGGCTTCTTTACCTATAAGATAGTCGAGAGGTGGAATAGCCCGCCCTCGGGGGTTGTGACAAGCACTTCAGTTAATATGTTTAAGAAGAGGTTGGATAGGTATTCTAGTTGTATGAATTTCCATTAAAGGGCGGGTTGTTTCACGAGTTAAAGAATGAAATTTCGGGAGGGCCGCAGCCGGGATGAGGTGTGAGTAGGTTAAGTCCACTGACCGCACTGTGGTCAGTATGAGGTCCCCCACCCCAAGAATCTTTGGGGTGAAACCTCTGACTTCCCCTCATCCTCCCTTCCAGGTCCGCTCGGAAACTGAGTATGTTTTTTTATCTTGGTAATTCCTATGTAAAAGACGCAATATAAATTACTACATGATAAATCTTCAGTACGGTGGCTTTGGCAAGCTACGGAGAAATGATACAACGACGAAATGATGATTTCTTGTACATAATAAACAGATAAAAAATTCCTTTTAAAAAATTCATGGTGTACGTAGATTAGATTAAGTAGTTTAGCATTCACGCTATCCTTTATTTTCCGCTGTCTTCTAATGCATTGCTGAGTACACGAGATAAGTGAACGCATGGTGTAAATGAACTCCGAAGCTATTCTCTTCATTATACTTTTTCTACTTTCCTATAAATCTCCTCTCACCACTGTTTTCTGTTAGCAGTGGTTGGCGGAGGAGGAAGAGAGCATAACTAACCTAACCTAACCTGTCACTGGATTTTCGCAGAGGCTGCTTAAATTAACGGTAATATCAGAGCTTTTCGTCAAAATGCGGGTGGAGAATGACGAATTCAAACCTTGATTGAAGGGGGTTAAGCTAAGCCGGGCATTTTGGGGGAATGACCAATGGAAAACGGAATAGAATATCGTTAGACTTTAGTTTCCGATGGCTCTGGATAAACTTAAGATTGAAAGGCGCCCGTATGTCGGCGATTTACGATAATTTCGGGGTTCCATGCAGGGTAAGGATTTGAGGACAGTAAGATCAAATAAGGGGTTTTATGGTTGGGAGGATATTTTTTATAAAATTGATGGAAGGTTATAAAGTGATGAGACAGGACTGGAATTTGTACCATAGAGAGAGCAACACGAGGGGAGACGAATTATATAAAGTTGTACACTAGTGGCCCATAACAAAAGTAGTTACAAAAAAAGTTTGTAACTAACCATTATACAAATATACGTCGTTAGTAAAAAATGCATTTTTACCAGCGGTGGCGTGATCATTTCTCGTACATGTGACAGTGGAAGGAGCCACGTTTTTTAAAATTTATTAATTTGATATCCTCCATTTGTTTCATGCCTCTCATCAATAAGTGAACATAATGTCAAAATGTCCTCGCATTGATTAAATATAACAGAATAACATTCTGTCAAGTGGGAATTTCATCGACACCCTAATAACCTAAATTAATTCAACCTAACCTAACTTACATTAAAATATTTTGTCCATTAGATGTCGCGTCAAGAGAATGACGGCAGCCCGCTGTAAATCAGGGTGAATACATTCTATATTTTAAGAGATGGTCGAATTTTACCTTACAAATAACGTATTAATGAATGAGAATAAAGAATAAACTTTTCTTTTACATTTACTGACGGCAGAAAATAGATTTATTTACTTTTTTGCTATTTTGTCAGCTTTGAAATTTGAGTGAAACGCGTATTTTACAAATCAGAAAATGTGTATATTTTATTGACTTTAAATTTTTATTTGTCAGCTTTGAAATTTGAGTGAAACGCGTATTTTACAAATCAGAAAATGTGTATATTTTATTGACTTTAAATTTTTAATTTGTAGACTTTCAGTTCTATATTTTTTTAAATTTTAGACATTTTAAGTTTTCCTTATAAAAATTTAATCATATTTGGAATGTAATTCATCAAATCTGTTTTCGAAACATATATTTTTCCTTCCTAAATTAAAAATAAAAATGGAAATTAATTTAATTTTTATAAAATTATTTAAATTTTTTATTTCTGTCCGTGCATTTTAATCGTAAGTAATTTTAAATTTTTTATTTTTGTTTTAATAAAGGAAGTTGGTGCGACAAACGGGAGCCATTTTGGTGAATCAGGATGCGGCAGCAACGTCCTCTGACGTTATCATTGTGGCAGTTGGACGCGACCATTACGACCATCTTCCGATGGCCCTCCTCAAAGGAAAGGTTCTCATTGACGTCTCAAACAACACCGAGAGACGCAGAGGACCTCAGTACGTTTCACTTCTCGAGTGACATTGCTCTATGAAGTTGCCATTTTCCTCATTTTGACGTCATCATTTACTTATAATCAGTTTGACGTTACCATTATTTTTTTTAACATTATCTTTGATATAAATATATTACCGGATGATCGTTTGATCAGTTAACCAACAAAAATGAAAATTGCGCATGAAATCTACTCGTACAAACGAAAAATTTGGTACATTGTTCACTCGTTATACAGAACAAGACTGACATTATAAATATTGCAAATATTGCAAAGAGGAAGCATTTTAAACATCACTCACAACATCCCGACGCAGACATGTTTTGGAAGATGTCAGAAAACGTGCTTTATCTCTCATGCTCGTGTATATGAAAGGGGCGGACTAACATTAATCGCGCGGAAGGAAAAATTTATTAACACTTATAACTTAACTTTATCTGACCTAACTTAATTAACCTAACCTACCTGACCTAACCTCCAAAAACTTGTCGGAAGAATGTTTTTATCAGCGAATACCCGTTAGTCCGCCTTATTTCCGTACTTCAGTATTTGCTTTGGTTGGTTGGTAATTCCGCTTTGCGTCTTTCGTCCACCAGAGGGCGCTGAGACTAATGTTTTGGGTCCGACCAACCTATAGAATGCTGATGAAATATTCTGTGAGAATTCCCTTTCGTATAAAACTCAACCTTTCTTCGTGGTTTAACTGACAAAAAAGAAAAGTAGATTTACTCTTAAGAAATAAATTTATAATTATTTATGCTTACAATTTATGTCATTTATATCGTATTCACTCTTCTTTTTTTATGTACAGCTTCTTATTATTATTAGTTGAACATTTTTGCTTGTCAAAATGCGCGAAGATGAAACCATATTTCAGTTAGAATTTAATTTAAAATTCATTCTAAATATCTTCAAAAATACTTTATACTTTCCTAAAGTCGCGGGTACTTGTAGGTTATCTCCCCCCAACCAATTTTGACAGAATATTTTCGTTAAAACTAACGAAAATATCAAGACTTAACCTAACCAATTATCAAGGGCGTACAGTTGATCTATTATTAATTATAACATTGTTTGTTTCTGGAATAGTATTTACTATTTACTAATAGATCAACTGTACGCCCTCGATAATAATTGGTTAGGTTAAGTCGTGATATTTTCGTTAGTTTTAACGAAAATATTCTGTCAAAATTGGTGGTGGGGAGATAACCTACAAGTACCAAGTCGCGATTTCATGGTTTTGTTTAATATACACTTACTCTAAAAGTCGTAAAGAAGTTACATCTCTTCCTGTTTCAGTTATCGAAGTAACGCGGAATATCTTCAGGGGCTGATTCCGGAGGCCAAGGTTGTCAAAGCTTTCAATGTTTTATCCGCGTATGCCCTTGAGAACGGAGGATTGCAAGGGAGCAGAGAGGTCAGAATGTGACTAATTAATTACAGTATTTCGTAATTTTACCAGGTTCATTCAAAAGTTGCCTCATGTACAGAATTTCCTAATTTTTCCTAGACGAAATTGGTCCACTGAAAACCTTGTATACTGGACTATACTGGGCCTATCATACTTCATAAATTTATAGTATTGAAAAAGTAGATCACCTGAAGATCAGGGCCCCCAGCCTTCTTTAGTTAGCCTTATAAGGCTAACTAACGAAAATATTACGACCTAACTTAACGAATCGTTAGGTCAACTGTACGCCCTTGGCGATTGGTTGGTTACGTCGTGATATTTTCGTTAGTTAGCCTTATAAAGCTAACTAAAGAAGGCTGGGGGCCCTGATCTTCAGGTGATCCAAAAAAGTTTCTATTATAAAAAACACTCTGAAAGACGCACCATAAAATATTTGAATTAAGTTAATGACATTTTGACGTATGAAACATTACATACATCAGCATATATATATATATATATATATATTAGGGTGTCACTTAAATGCAAAGTTTGAAATTTTCATGCTGACACCCCGCGAATCTATTCCATTGGTAAAAAAAACATGGTGACTGAAAAATCTTTTTATTTGAATAACTATAAAAGGTCGCCCCCGCCTTCCAAAGTTTAATGCTTGCGCGGCGTCTCCATAATCGTTCATTAGATATCTATATATCTCTATATATATGTGTGTGTGTGTCTGTGTGTGTCTGAATATCTGAGAAATAAAGTGAACAATACTTAACGATTCACCGTTTCTCATTTCAGCTACGTGATTTCTGGTGATGGAAACCCGGAGTGTATATACCTATTAGGGCAGCGGTTGATGAGGTGAAAGGATGCAAGCTTCCTTCCTACAGGCAAGCATTCGGTTACTTCCTTTACCTTCACCATGAAAAGAAATGACAATACGTGACGCGTTGAGGAAGTCACTTCGAGCAGTGATGTCCTTCTGGGAGAAAGCTCACATTCCAACCAGACTCGAGACACACTGCGTCAGCAAACTGGATAAAGTCTTCGAGGAGTGGAAAGGACTCAAAAAACACGCCTCAAGGACGAGCGATTCACACAAGACGAAAGAAAAGAATTCATTGAACGCCTCGATCGTCTCTTTGACATCGCCCACGCTGATTGTGAGAAATTGGTCAAGTACCCAGAGGATTGGGAGTTCCTTCAGCAGCAGCGCCAGAAAGGACGTCCAGGTTCAATGGCAGGTTTGGACATGACCCATCAGCGCCAAGTCAAAGATTGTACTCGACGTCGGGAGGAAGAGGAGAAACGAAGAAAGCGATCAGCAGCTGAAATGGAGGCAGTATCCAACGAAGCGGTTTTGGAGTCCTCATCCTCCAGCTCAGATGATAGCGAAGAAAAAGGAGCATGTGGTGGTTCGTTAGCGTCTAAACAAAGAGCAACGAAGAACATCATGACATCGGAATTGGCGGCAGCGCTTGATCGCACGCAACTCTCGTCAAGAAAGGCCACATATCTGCTGTTTGAGGCAGCTTCCAGCTTAGGGCATGATGCTAGCGACTACAACATCAATCGTGGATCCATTCATCGTCAGCGTGAAAAATTCCGTACCCTTAAGGCTCGGCAACTGAAGAGCGAGTTCCAAGGCAATAGTCCGTTGACTGTTCACTGGACGGAAAACTCATGCAAGATCTGACGTCACGAGAATATGTTGACCGCTTACCTATTCTTGTATCTGGCTCCGGGACAGAGCAGCTCCTCGGGGTGCCAAAACTTCTGTCAGGAACCGCGCTGGCACAAACAAATGCCATCATAGATTGCCTGAATGAATGGGGAGTGACCGATCATGTCAAATCTATGTGTTTCGACACAACCGCGACAAACACAGGCCACCGTGGAGGAACTTGTGTTCTTCTGGAAGAAAAAGTTGGACGTGACCTGTTACACTGCGCGTGCAGACACCATGTACTGGAGTTGGTGCTACAGGCGGCATTCGCAGCATCGCTAGATTCAGTATCTACCGGTCCAGAAATTCTGCTTTTCAAGCGCTTCCATGATTATTGGACCCGCATTGACCAGCAACAGTTCCAAACTGCGGACACAGATGCGTTCACCAAAGCAGCTATTTTTAAGCATAGAACGGAGCTCATTGAGTTTGCAAAATCACAAGCACTTCAAGTTCGTGATGACTATCAGGAATTCCTCGATCTTTCCGTCATCTTTCTTGGAGGAGTTCCATACAAGGGACTAAACTTCCGCGCCCCTGGTGCTATGCACCGGGCGAGATGGATGGCTAAGGGGCTCTATGCCATCAAGATCTGGCTCTTCCGAAGACAGTTTAAACTGACGAACACTGAGGAACGCGGAATTCGAGATATCTGCCTCTTTTCTGTTCTAGTTTACATGAAAGCGTGGGCAACAGCTCATCTGTCCATCGAAGCTCCGCTGAATGATTGGGAATTGATGAGGACGCTCCTTCGATACCGCACAAGAAGATCTCTGATGGTACCACCAAGAAGCTGTCTGCGCACCTGTGGTACCATTCGGAGGAGGCAGTGGGTCTGGCGTTCTTTGATGAGAGGATATCGATGGAAGTGAAGTGCAGCATGGTTGCAGCGTTAGATCAAGAAGCCCCTCACATGCCGCCAAAACGACCTTTGGTTCTTGATACTATGTTCCTCAGTGACAGCAAAGGACTGGAGCAACTGATCACAAAGAACACCCGAGGATTCTTCTCAAAACTTCAGTTGCCAGATTGCTTTCTGCTCCACCATCCCAGTTCATGGACGTCAAACTCTGAATACGTGCAAGCTCGGGATGTGGTCTCCAAACTTGCAGTGGTGAACGACAGAGCAGAACGGGCCGTGGCTCTGGTGAAGGAGCTGAACGGAAAGTTGACAGTGAAAGAAGAACAGCTCCAGTTCCTCGTTCAAGTTGTCACTGACCACAGAAAGCAACACCCAGCTCCGAACAAATCAGCATTAGTGAGAACGCGAAAGAACTAATCACTGATCAGCGTATGAGCACCAATTATTCTGCTACTGTATATGTATTTTATTTCTCAAAGTTTTGCTTTTGTTGCTTCTCCATTTTGTACCATTATTCGCCAAATTATGTCTTCTATTTTGATTATATAATAAACTGTTTGTATTCTTTGCGTTTTTAAGTGTCTTACTTTCGTTATTTCACCAAATTGCCTTGTTTTTTATTATCTGGTTCGGCCCAAGCTGTGAACACTGAACAGCTTGTTGACGTCAACAAATGGGTCTTGTTTTCAGTGACGAGGGCGACCTTTAAATGATGACCAATCAGGACCAAATTTCTCTTCCGTATGTTTTACACCAAATGGAACAATTTTAGTGGGTGTCATAGGAAAATATCCATCGTTTAATTTTCCCCCTATTACTAGTGACACCCTAATATTATATATATGAAAAATTATTTCACGAAAGTGACACGTGAAAAATATTTATGATGAATAAAACCACGAAGGGAAAAGAAACACAAAGTGGTGCTCAAGCGCTTTCGTGTTCCTGAGGATGTCATTAGACGAAAGCGCTTGAGCAACACTTTGTGTTTCTTTTCCCTTCGTGGTTTTATTCATCATATATATATATATATATATATATATATATATATATACAGGGTGGGCCGAAAGTCTGGATCCATAGGAAAATATTTATTTTAATACATAAATTACAACAAATGGTAAATACTTAAAATGAATATCAACTTTAACTCGTAAATGCGTATCCGTGATACTGTACAGTGGTTCGTACTCCAGTCTTCTTCTTCTTCCGCAGCCTTATTAGCCCACTTCTATGTGGGGTCGCTGTTGCAGATCCTTCTTCTTCATTCACTTCTGTCTTGAGCCACCTCTTCCTCCAGTCCCTTATCACTATCTTTCTTCAGTCTATCCCGCCACCTCATCTTAGGTCTACCTCTTCTTCTCGTGTCTGGAATTTCCATCCTCAGCTGAGGTTCGTACTCCAGTATAAACAACAAATTATAACAAATGCTCAAATTGGCGGCCTCTGACATCGAGACACTTAGGGATGGAATTTATGATTTTTAATAATTCTTCGAATTGACGTTCTCGAGATGCGTGTTTCATTTGATAATCTTCTTGTTGACTTTACTGGACTATTCGTTAAAGTTTCACATACCATTGCAGAGGTATTTTCATCAGTTGCAGTTTTTGGACGACCAGAACGCCGTCGATCATGTACACTTCCTGTTTCTTTGAAACGTTTAAACAACTTGCCAACAGTCGCATGTGTTACTGGATGCTTATCAGGATGATTTCTATTGAATTCGGTAGCAACTTCTCTGTGTGTAGCGCCCTGTCTTGCGTACATGAGCACAAGTTCTACCCGGTCTTCTGTTGTTAGATTCGAAGCCATTTCTGGGCTGAAATAAAAAGTATTTGAGTATTTATACTGGAGTACGAACTACTGTACAGTATCACGGATACGCATTTACGAGTTAAAGTTGATATTCATTTTAAGTATTTACCATTTGTTGTAATTTATGTATTAAAATAAATATTTTCCTATGGATCCAGACTTTCAGCCCACCCTGTATATATATATATATATATATGTATATATATATATATATATATATATATATATATATATATATATATATATATATATATATATATAATATTCCATTTTAAATATAGTTTAATTACAATTAATTTAACGTACCAAGTTTTTTACTCATAAATAGTCAGATATACAAGGATATGCTGTAAATAAGAAGATTTTAAGAGCTATTGAAGAATAGGGACCCCAGCCTTCTTTAGTTAGGCTTATAAGGCTAACTAACGAAAATATCACGACCTAACCTAACCAGTCGTTAGTTTGACTGTACGCCCTTGACGATTAGTTAGGTTAGGTCATGATATTTTCGTTAGTTAGCCTTATAAAGCTAACTAAAGAAGGCTAGGGTCCCTATTCTTCAATAGCTCCAGATTTTAAAGAAAGAGTAAAATACATAATGAATATTCTCTGCAATACACGATTCCATAAAAATAAACTTATTCACAAATTAAAAAAGCAAAAAATGCCAAATATATTAAACAAATTCATCTACATAAAAATAGTGAATTTATTAATAATTTGCATTTATTGTTCAAGTCATGCATACATCGTATTCGGAATATCTGTGATGTTGTTAACCTTGTTGTTGTTCCGTGTGTTGGTCTTTCTTCACACGAAGGTCAAGCTGGTAGCCCCGCCTCTAGGTCTGGTTTGGTGGAGGAGTGAGTTGCTTTCTTGCGCTCTCCACCGTACATAGCCAGGTACGCCCGGCTCATCTTGTACCGTCCTGAGCCAGGCATCTAGTTTTCTCTTGAAGACTTCAACTTTGACCCCTGTAACGTTTCTGAGGTCCTTTGGAAGCTGGTTAAAAAGTCTTGGCCCCATGACAACCAAGCTATTTTCCTTCAGTGTTGAGGAGGTACCTTGTCGGGCCTTTAATTTGGGAACACTACACATTCTGCCTTTCCTATTTTCCAATGTTTTTTGAATGGTAATTGGGTTTAGTTTTAGGTTTGGTACCAGTTTTTCGATCATTTTCCACATCTAGATTATGGTGTACCTCTCTCTCCCTCTTTCCAGGAGTACAGATTTAGTTTACGTAGTCTTTCCCATTAGTTGAGTTCTTTGCAGCCATCAATCATGGCTGTGAAATGTCTCTGCGTTTCTTCTAGTTTATTAATTTCTTCCTTTTTATATGGGGACGTCAAAACTAAGCAGTATTCAAATTTTGGTATAATCAGTGTTCTCAGCCGGGGAATCATTACTGTCCTGTCCCTTCTTTTGAACGTTCTTAGTACCTGTCCCACGACTCTTTTTGCTTTGTTTCGAATTTCGCATCATCGGTCATTATTACCCCCAGATCGATCGCTTTCGTGCTTTGAATTTCCTGTCTATCTGGAGCATAATATGCAGTCTGTTTAAGTTCCTCTTTTCTACCATATCTCAAGAGCTGAAATTTCTCAGTGTTAAATGTCATGTTGTTTTCTTCTGACCATTTGTATATTTTGTTCGTGTCCCTCTGCAAGGCCTCCTCTTCATTTACATCGCTGATTTTTCTGCTGATCTTTGTATCGTCTGCAAAGGATGTTACGATACTGTTGCTGTTTACTCCGCTGTCTATGTCTGTTAGCTTGATAATGAACAGGAGTGGGCCAGTACTGTACCTTGTGGTACTGAGCTGCGTACTTCTGATTCTGATAATGATATACCTTGAATTTTGACGATCTGTAGACGTTCTCTGAGGAAGTTGTAGATCCATTTTTCCCACTTTGCTTGTTATTCCCATATATTTCATTTTATGTGCTATTACACGTGATCACATTTATCGAAAGCTTTAGCAAAATCGTGTATATGACATCATAGATGTCATTGCCTTCCAGTGCATCTAGGATATTGTAGATCTATTGTAGATCTAGGATCTACCTGATCGGAATCCGAGCTGATTTTCATTGAATCTTCCCAGTGTCTCCAAGAAATCATAAATTTTCCCCCTAACTATTCTTTCAAATACTTTGGTGAGGTGGGACGTCAGTGACACTGGTCTATAGTCCTTTCCTTGAGATCTGTCCCCTCCTTTATATAGTATATAGGTACAATGTTTGCTCTTTTCAAGATGCTCGGTATTTCCCCAGTGTCTAGGGATCTTCTCCATATCCAGTAGAAAGGAGTAGCTATTTCATTTTTACAGTTTTTAATCAATAATGCGTTCCAGTTGTCCGGACCTGCAGCTGAATGTGGTTTCATTTGTCCTATAGCTCTCGCTACATCTTCTGGGGTAAAATCAAAGTCTGTTATACACTCTCCTTGCAATTTCTCTTCAAAGAATGCATCTATGTCCGGTATCGCTTTGTCACTTTTTGGGGTACTAAAAACTGATTCATACTGGTTCTCAATGTTTCAGATATTTCTTTTGGATCGTCGGTTAGTTCATTATTTCTCTTCCTTAAGGGCCCAATAGCGGCGCGCGTTTTTGTTTTCCTTTTCGCATAGCTATAGAAGGATTTTGGATTTTCCTTTATTGCTTCTACCGCCTTTTCCTCTTCCCTCTCTGTATGGTCCTTACTCTGGGCTTGTATTTCCCTATCGATACCCTCCAGTTTTTCTTTATTACTTTCCTGGCATTATCTCCGCAGTTGGCTAACTTCGCCCCCACTCTCTTTCTTTTGCGGAATATTCTTCTCTTTTGCCTCTCTAACCAGCTCCTCTTTCCTTTTGGCTGTGATTTCGGAGCATATTTTTCTAAAATTTTCAGTGTTTTTTCTTCCAAGGTTGTTAGCATTTCTTCAGTTGTTTTATTCTCTAAAACTGTTCTCCACTCTATTTGGGCCATGTGCGATCTGATTGCTTCCCAATTTATAGTCTTGGAGTTTAAGTTAAAGGCCCCAAATTTGCTTCTTTCCTCAATATGTGTATTGTCTTTTAATGTTGTCGTTATATTTGTTGATATATCAATTAAGTTGTGGTCTGAGATAATGGTTGGGGTTATTTTCATATCAGCAATCAAGTTCGTGTTATTCGTAAATACCAGATCTGGGCAGTTATTTTTTCTGTTTTTTTCTGTTATCTCCTGTGTCAGCATAAACTCATTTGTGAAAGCCATCAACATTTTTGCTTGCTCCTGGTCTTCTCTTGCGCCCCCTTTTGTCCTGGTGTGTATATATATATATTCTATCCACCTTTTTGTATTTTATAAATGGGAAGTTAAAGTCTCCGCAGATCATTATATTGGGGGGTGGATGGTTTATGGCCTTTATTAGCTTTCTGATGTCATCAATGGCCTCCGAGAATTTTTCGGTTGGGGTGTTTGGAGGTCTATAGGTGACTATTAGTATCACGTTTAGTTTTTCTATTTTCACTGCTAGGAGTTCCACAAAGCTCTTTGATTTACTTATTATCGTCTCTGTCATATGACCGTCATGTACATATATAGGACATCCACCTTTACGTCTAGTTGTTCTATCCGCTCTTAGTAAGTTGAAGCCCTCTTCAGGGTGTGTCAATTTTAGTAAAGTCAACAATTCAAAAACTACTAATGCTCAAATGATGTCATATTATCTAGCAAACTTAGAAATATCTTTAGTGTTGTTTAAATATGACTGTTTAAATATGACTGTAGCATCGTATATCAATGTGCCATTGATATGTGTGGTCAACTTTGGTTATTTTTGGTGTGCAGTATGGTTTCTAAGTTTCACAGAGTCACAAATGCTGGAGTTTTGATTGTGAAGGCATGTGTTTTCCCTCCTTTTTGACAATTTTGATTACTTCGTAATGTAAATATTGTGTAATTCAAATTATTCGAAATGTTATGTGTGACCCAAACTTTCTGTATATTTTGATATGATAGATATATGAAATTGTCATTACTTTGAATAATTAAGTCTTGTGCCTATAACAACACAACCTTTAATCTGAGCTTATAGGAAGATATTAAGAATTTCAATTAACTTAATTTTCTGTAATCATAATCAGTAGGCCTATCCAAATTTCAATGACATTTCTTTTGTTCACAGGTCTGCAGGATGAGTCAGAAAGAAATCAGAACCCAAAGCAAATCAAGTTGTCACCTAAGTCATTTGGTGGGGACTGGGAGGGAACTTCCCCCTGTTGAGCTGCCCACAGCCAGAGATCTGCTGAGGTATGGTTTGTTGAGGAGAGAGATGAGTGAGGAAGACAGGAGGAATTACCCAGTTAATGACCTGATTAACAACAGCATTGTTCCAGGGCTACTGGCTCAGTGGAGAAAGGCCAACGCTCTATTCACAGGACCTGTAATCAACACTGAGGTCAGGATCAGGGCTAAAGTGAAGTCACTGTGGGATGAGGCAGTGAAAGTGTCCATTGGCAATGTGAAACTAGAGGTCAAAGATAGGTTCATGATGAAACTGGACAAATTGGTAGACATCGTGACCTGCCACTGTGTGATCAGGAGCTGCAGTGAGCTTGGGTGCAATCCTGTCTGCAACAGTGAGGTTCACATTGACTGCAGCTGCAGGAGCGAGCAGAAGATACCAATGCAGGAGCTTGCCTTCATTAAAGGTCAGAGAGAAAAGGTGGGCAGTGTGGGGGCACACCAGATGGGTCTAGCTGATCACCCTGAGACCAGGAGACAGGAAGCAGTGCTGCAGAGACAGGAGCAGAGAAGAAAGGCCGAGGAGAAGAGGAGGAGGAAAGCAGAGGAATCAGCCAAGAAAGAAGAGGAGTTGAGGGAGGAGTCACTGCTGGAGATGGAGTTGGAGGAGACTGGAGATATACTGGAGGAGGCAGAGAGGAGAGAGGAGGACGAAGACTTCATACCAGAGGCTGCGACAACTTCTTCCTTGCCTGTGGCTAAGAAGAAGAAATACAACACTGAAGATATCACCAACATAGCTCTGGCTAGCTTGAGACATCACACTGGGCTGAGAGAGACTGCAGAGATTGCCACTGCTGCCTGGATTGATGCTGGTCTTATCATAGAGTTTGACACACCACTGGTGATTGACCACAACAAGGTGAGGAGGGCTCGGGAGAGACTGACTAAGGAGCTGGTCAAGAAGTTTGATGAAGAGATTAGGGAAAATGGCATCACCTGTATCTTCTTTGATGGGAAAAGAGATGACACCAAAGTGATGATGGAAGCTGAGGATAGTGACAGGCAGTTTCCTGGCCTCATTAAGGAAGAATACTACACAGTGTGCAATGAACCACGTGGGAAATATTTGTGGCATTTTGTACCAGAAGAAGCTGCAGAGGAGAGAAGTCATGCTGAGGTCATTGCTGATCATCTGGTGAACTGGCTAGAGAGAGAGGAACAGACCAGACCCTTTTGGCCATAGGAAGTGACAGTACTAATGTGAATACTGGCTGGGAGGGAGCAGTAATGCATTATGTGGAGGCCAAGCTTAGCAGGAAGTTGGTGTGGATTGTTTGTGACTTGCACACTGGGGAGCTGAGTCTCAGGCACCTGGTGACTGCACTGGATGGCAAGATATTGAGCAACAACGAGTGGTCTGGGCCCCAAGGGAAGATGTTAGACACTGCCACTGAGCTGGAGATCAACCCAAACTTCACGAGGATCACTATTGGTCCTCCTCTACCCCATCTCAGTCAGGAGGTAGTCAAGGACCTCAGCACAGACCAATCATATGGCTACAGAATCATCACTGCCATCAGATCGGGAGAGGTACCTCAGAGCCTAGCTCTCCTGGAGATTGGGCCAGTCTGTCACAGTAGGTGGCTCACCACGGCTCTAAGGTTCTGCAGATTGTGGATTTCCAAACATGAGCTGAAGGGTAGGAACCTAAAGAATTTGAGGATAATTGTGGAATTCATAGTGGGAGTCTACATGCCAAACTGGTTCAACATCAAGTTAAATCACAGCTGGGTGGAGGGTCCCAGGCATGTACTGTACCAGCTGTAGCTGCTCAGAAGTCAGAAGAAGGAGGTGATAGGAATAGTGATGCCTACAGTGAAGAGATCAGCCTGGTATGCACACTCTGAGGCTGTGCTCCAGGCCAAGCTGTGCATTGAGGTGGAGGAGGAGAGGAAGGAGGCAGTGAAGAGGATACTGGAAATCAGAGGTGAAGGAGATGAGGACACACAGGTAGGAGACTGCAATGTCAGACCCAGGAAGACTCCTGACATCAACCCAAATGCCACCAAACTCTCGGAGCTTATTGGCTGGAACTCTGGCGTGACTGAGCCTCCTCTGACCTGCTCCCTCACCACTGCTGCAATCAAAGATTTTCTGGATAGACCAGTGGAAGTTCCTGCATGGCCCTCACACACACAGTCAGTAGAGAGGTGTGTAAGGATGACAACTGAAGCAGCACAACATGTTTACTCACAAGAGAGGAGGGAGGCGTACATCAGTGGCCAGGTGGCCAGTAGGGAGCTCATGTCCAGGAACAAGAGCAAGGCAGACATGGCATCCTTGGCAAAGTTCAAGAAACCTATCTATATTTCTAAGTTTTAATATTGAAATACAATAAAAATGTCTTTAATTGTATGTAATGTATGTAAAATGTAGTTATATACAATAAAAAAAATACTTGCAAAAATTGCTGATTTTTCGTAAACTTCACTTCAAATATAAGTAGCTAGGAGTGGTCAAATCTGGATTTTAAAGCCATATTTCGAATTATTCCAACATAAAAATGCATCATTTGGTCACTAGTAGTCTTTGAAAATCTAAAGATTTCACTTTGCTCCCTAAAATTGACACACCCTAGCCCTCTATATTTATTTCTTTCTTATCAATACGATGCTCGCAGTTTTCATGATTTCCTTGGCAATCCTTAAGATGAGTTTCTGTGAGGCATGCGATGTCCGCCCTTGTTTCGTCCATAAATTCTTTCAGGTACGAAACTCTGAGTGATTGTTTTGGTCTTATTCCTTGAATATTAGCCAGGACAATATTTATATTCCTTGTTTTTCGTTGCCCTTTGTGCATTTTAAGTTCGTTTTCCTTCGGTTTCGCTTGTTTCGTTGCCCTATGATCCTCCGAGAGAGATCTGTTTCCACCTACCTGTTCTGGTAGCTTCTTGCCCGGAAGCGGTTTGGCTCGCGGGGTTTCCAGCTGTGTCAACTGCATGCGTTGGATGACATTTCGCAGCAGTATCGTGTCTGCGATGTTGAAAAAATTTTTTGTTCGTTTATTGTTTTCCTATTGTTATTCCTATTGTCATTTAAACTTTGTCCTTTGTTCTTTGGGTCCGTCGGGAGATGTTGAGAGTAGCATTTTTTTTCCTATTTGCAGGTTCTATATTTTGCGTAAGTCCTGCAGATGTCCGGGTGGTAGAATTTGCATCTGTCTCCAAATTTACAATGACCATTATTATAGAAGAAGTTGCATATTGAGAGATGTCCATATATACATTGTCCTTTTTTAAATCTGCAGTTATCTTTTATATAATATCTGCATATAACTCCTTCCCCATATTTACTCATGGCCTTTGTTTTTTGCTCCTTATCGGGGAACAGTTTCACTCAGTTTTCTTGATTGCCCTCTTGTCTTTTCCTATTTGTGCTATTTGTGTTAATGTCCTTCGTTGCCCTTATACTATCTGTTGTATTTATACTCTCTTTCGCCTGCATAGTTTCGGCCTCGTTGTGTGACGGTATTTGATTTTTTTCTACTTCGCCTTTCTTCGTTTCTTCTGTTTTCCTCTGTTCTTTATTCCCACTTTCCTCTTTCATTTTCTTCTCGTAGTCTCTTTCTGCTTTAAATACTGTAAAAGAGTTTATTTCGGTAATGCATTTTTCGCGGAAATTTTTTATCCCATTAAGTTGCTTCGCGTTCGTTATATGGGAGATTTTTTCATGTTCTCATTCTAGGCCTCTAAAATCAAAAAGCAGCTGACAAAGCTCACACCTCATCGCCTTTGTCTCATCTGTTGCATCATTGCAAATTCCACAGAGTTGCAGGAAATTATTTACCATTTCTATGTTACTGATAGAGGGTATCCGCTGGTGCACAAAATCGACTAAAAAAGGGTATTATGGGAAGTATTGGGTGGGGGTTGACTCAAGCTGAGTGAGAAAATATTCTCCGTTACTCCGGGGATGGGATATATATATATATATATATATATATATATATATATATATATATATATATATATATATATATATATATATATATATATACATACTGGGTGATCCAGATAAATGGGACCCATAAAAAAAGCCAAATATTCTTAATATTTAATTCCTTTCATAAAAACTATATATCATTCGAAAGAGTAGAGTTACAAGTTTATTATGAAATATTTATTTTTTAAAAATGACTCCTTTCAAATTTGCTCCATTAGTTGCCAAGCATTCCAGTGTTCTCGCTTGTAAGTTCTGCATCACTTTTGCAAGAGTGTGCGGTGGTATGGCCTGTATCTCATTTGTGATGGCGGCCTTCAATTCTTGCAAGGTCGTTGGGTTATTTCTGTAGACCCTACTCTTTAAATATCCCCAGAGATAATAATCTAAGGGAGAAAAATCCGGAGACCTTGCGGGCCATTCAACGTCTCCAAATCTTGAGATTAACTCGCCTGGAAACGTTTGACGCAAAACTGCCATGCAGTTCCTCGTGGTATGGCAGGTAGCTCCGTCTTGTTGGAACCAGTGGTTTTCTAGACAAAGATCTCTTAATTTAGGAATAAGGAAATCGGTCAACATTTTTTCGTAGCGATCACCATTTACAGTGACCGTGTTTCCGGTGGAATCCTCGAAAAAGTACGGCCCTATGATCTGAGATGCAGTAAGACCACACTAAACAGTTACACGCTGACTATGCAACGGGACTTCGGTAATATTCAATGGATTTTCTGTTGCCCAGAAACGACAATTTTGTTTGTTTACAGTTCCATTCAAGTGAAAATGGGCTTCGTCTGACATAATCAAAGTTGCTAGAAAATTGGTGGTGTCATTTACCTTCTGTTGGGTCCATTGACAGAATTGTCGTCTTCGTGCGAAATCTCCATCGTTTAGTTGTTGCACTGTTTGAATTTTATATGGAAAGAGCATTAAATTTTGCTTGAATATACGGTGTGTTGTTCCATATCCAACTCCTAACAGCTGAGAAGCACGTCTGATGCTTATGTTAGGATTATCCTGTACAATTTCATGAGTTCTGTTAATGATCTCGTCTATCCTTGCTGTGCGCACTCTTCCAGTTGGTTTTCTTTTTCCAATGCTGCCAGTTAGGAAAAAATTTCTGACACACCGACCGATTACTTTCTTAGAAGGTGATTTTGACATCTGAAAATTTGTCTTGAAAGATCTTTTTTGCTGAAACTACACTTCTTCCATGCTCATAATATTGCTCAGTTATGAAACGCAGCTGTTCCACAGTCCATGCAGTCATCTTGAAGGGTTAGTTTTAACTAACACTTTTATTTTGTTTTGTATCTTATCTTGTCTTGTATTGTCAAAACCTATACAATCCTGTACAAACTTGTAACTATCCTCTTTCGAATGATGCGTATGATTTTATAAAAGGACTTATACTTTAAGAGTTACAGGGGTTTCTTTTGGGTCCCATTTCTCTGGATCACCCTTTATGTGTGTGTGTGTGTGTGTGTGTGTGTGTGTGTGTGTGTGTGTGTGTGGTGTGTGTGTTTGTGTGTGTGTGCATCCAGAGAGAGCATATAAAGAGATATATACAATATGAATATGGGACCCATGAAAATAAATTGATATTTTACGACAATACAAACGTTCAGGATATAGAAGTCCTTAGTCAATAAACATAATTAAGGAATACGAAATCAGGAATAGATACAGGGGTTAGACAAAATAATATGAACACCCGCCGATTTCACCGGTTATCTTTACGGACTGCTCAGACACAAAGTAAACTGTCAAATGACTGGCAAACCTATTTAAATGCGTAACAGAGAGTGTATACGTCATGTTATAACCCTCACGTTGTTTTTACAGATCTGAGTGAATTATGAATTAGCAGTTATGAAAGACCTGTCAGACTTCCAAAGAGGGCAAATTGTCGGAGCGCGGATGGCTGGTGCATCGGTGACGAAAACCGCTCAGATGTTCAATGTATCCAGAGGAACTGTCTCTATGGTCATGTCTGCATACCAAAACGATGGAAAGACAAGCACCGACAAATGCAATAGTGGACGCAAGAAGAAGCTGTGTGATCGAGACCGCCGGGTGCTAAAGCGCATTGTGACAAAGAACCATAAGACCACAGCTCCAAAAGTGAGTGCAGAGCTTAACCAGCATCTTGCAAGCCCGGTATCGACCAGAATTGTACGTCGCGAACTCCATGGAGCTGGATACCATGGGAGGGCTGCAATTGCCAAACCCTTCCTTTCGCACATCAACATTGAGCGGCGCAGAAAATGGTGTAATGACCATAAGAATTGGTCAATGGACCGGTGGAAGAATGTAGTCTACTCCGATGAATCCTCCTTTACGCTATTCCCATGTTCCGGTCGAGTTTACGTCTGGAGACAGTCTAAAGATACTTATGACCCCGACTGCCTGACCCCAACCGTTAAGCATGGAGGCGGATCTGTGATGGTTTGGGCAGCAATATCGTGGAATACTCTTGGCCCAGCTATAGTACTGCATGGTAGGGTTAACGCCCAGGTCTATCTGTCAATATGGGCTGACCAGGTCCATCCCATGGTCCAAACGCTGTTTCCCAATGGCGGCGCCGTCTTCCAGGATGATAATGCACCAATCCACACCGCTGGGGTCGTTAAAAACTGGTTTGAAGAGCATGTTAGTGAAGTAGAACGCTTGGATTGGCCTCCACAATCCCCGGATCTTAACATTATCGAGCATCTGTGGTGTCAGTTGGAGCAGCAGGTCAGAAGCCGATTCCCACCGCCGGCGTCTTCGGAGGAACTGGAGCAGGGTTTGCTCGAAGAATGGCTCAGGATTCCTCTAGCCACTGTCCAAAAGCTGTATGAATCAATTCCCCGACGCATTGCAGCTGTTATTGCCGCTAAAGGAGGACGAACTCCATATTAAGAATAAAAACCGCCATTTATCAAGGTGTTCATATTATTTTGTCTAACCCCTGTAGGTGAACAATGGTATAAGACTACATATATAAAAAACAGTTTCGGGCACATTAAACAGTTATATAATGAGATATGGAAGTGCAATAGTGAAGGGAAATACGAGCGTGGACGATAAAGTTTCGGAAATAGACGATCGGCAAAATTAAAACAGTCGAAAAAAAATGAATCAAATAGTTGAAAGTGAACTTAAGTGAGAAGAACGAGGGTATTCTGTCTGGAATTAATATTAAAAAGAATAATAACGGCATTAATTTTAATAATAATAATAATAATTAATTAATTAATAAACAACGGTAGAGGAATAAATAAATAGTAATAGTTAATAAAAAACGGTATAAAAATAAATAATGTTAATACATAAATGAATTAATATAATTATGTATATGTACATTAGTTCTTTTTTCTTATGCGGCTGATAAGAGTCTTTCTTTTAAAGTTTTATGAAGATGAAACTTCATACGATCATTCCATTACCTCTCAATGTTAACGATCTTTTTAGTAAAATAAATACCTGTCAGCCTGGCAAGGGTTCAGCGCTTCAAACTCTCGACCCGTGGCCCCTAATTCTCTGTCTCTGGCTTGGTACTGGAGAGAATTGCTTTCCTGGGCTCTTCATCTCGGAATAGATAAAGAACGGTAGAGAGACAAATAACAATAAATATGATAATAAATAATTAGTTTCGTTAACTATAAGTCTATTTCATTAATAATAATAATAATAATAATAATAATAATAATAATAATAATATGATTATTTTCTCCCTTACCCTGTCCATATTGCTCGTACAGTATCTCCGCTGTCTACGTGGACGCTTGCAGTAAATAGCAATAATAAAATAGAAATAACTAAATAGATAAATAGATGTTTGGTGAAATATAATTATAAGATTCATTCGAAGGATGTTAGTAAATAAATAATAATAATAATAATAATAGTAATAATAAATAAAATAAATAAATAAAGAAGAGTAGAGAAGTAAATAATGATAATAATAATAATATGTTCTATTAAGTAATGAAATTATAAGAGTAACATTATTAAAAGTATAAAATATATAATTATATTTAAAATGACTCTCTCTCATCTTCCGTTTTGAGTTTCCATCCATAGTCGTACTTTAAGGATGCCAAAATATTGTATATTAATTAATTTATGTTAATCGGAACGTTATCTCAACCCATACTTCCATTCAGGTCTATATCTCGGGGGATTATTCTGAGGCGAAAGAGCTCGTATCATCCATAACTAGAGCTATGGGATTCACCCCGGTGGACTGGGGTGTTTTGAGTGCCGCGAGAGACATCGAAGATGTACCCTTAAAACTGATGCCTTCCTGGAAACGTCCAGTGGCGGTTGCTTTTGGTCTCTTTTTATTCCTCTGGATTATTGCTTTCTTTCAGTAAGTTATAGATTAGAATCTAACGATGTTTCATTTAAGAAGTATGAAAGGGTTGACATAAGGACCTCATCCAAATTTTACAAATTTCTTTCGATAAGTTTAATGAGCCTTCCTTAACTCGCGTCTTAAAATGAGGCTGAGGATAGTATCTAGTTAACTGATTACGCGCATGATAAGTCATCCCAACGAAGTGGATTTTACCTTATCGTTAAAGGTGAAAATACTTCGAATTTCAGGTTCCAGATCTGTTATAACCTCGCTACTGGAAATTGGGAAGAGAACTGGAAACACATTGGAATGCAGAACTTCAATCGTGTCCTTGGAATTTTGGCACTGTGGTCTCTTTCATTTTGTTACCTCCCAGGTATACCAAATTAAAACACTGATATTCTATACTGTTCGAAGCAGTGTACAATTATTATTGGAGTATTGCAGAAATGTTAGATGGAAGTTTCATTCACTTTTTAAATACATTTTATCATATCACAAATGGAGAATAACTTTTAAAAAATTACCCTTTTAAACCAACTTTAAAACATAATAATTCAATAATTTTTGTTACAGTACCATGTTATTTAAAAAAATAATTTGCAATATATATCGGGTGGTCCGAAAAAAATGACGCATTTTTTAAAAATTAATATCTCAGTAACCCCCTTCCTTATCATGACAATTTTTATATGCAAGATACTTTCAAACTTCTTTTTTTTAATGCAAGAAACGGAATTCTGATATCTTTTATAGTTTTCTCGCAATTAACAAAAGTAACAACATGGGTAAAAAAACGAATATCATGAGAAAGGAAAAATTTAATCAGAAATTTAACTAATTAATTTACAGTAAATGATCGATTGGACCACCACTCTGTTGACACACTAATCTAAGTCTTTTCTTCCACACAAAAATAATACTTCTTACTTCATTAATGCCAATTTCTTGCCAAGATTCAAGTATTTTACTTTTTAATTCTGATTCGGTGAATTTTTCTCGTCGACCTCGGTAAACCTTCTCTTTTAGTAACTCCCAAATTGAGTAGTCCATAGGATTACAATCTGGGCTTTGTGGTGGCCACTCATTTTTCGTTATTAATTTTGGTGTATTGCTAATCAGAAACGACTGTGTGGCGTAGCTTGTATGCGACGGTGCTCCATCTTGTTGAAATATGAAATCATTTTCTTGATACAGGCGACGACAATCCGGCAACAATTTTGTTCTTAAAAGTTCAATGTAATTTGCAGAATTCACCTTTGTCTTTTCAGTTTCAATAAAATGAACATCTGTCTTGCCATTCCAAGAGACCCCTGCAGATATCATAACCTTTTTGGAGAATCTTGACGTTTCATGATACAATCTGTTTATTGAAATGTCACACTTTTTACCACGCCCGTAGACAACATCATTTTGACGGTTTCGCGGAATTTCTAGAGTGAAATCTTTTTCATCCGTGAAGACTATCATTTTAATATCAACGACAGAGAAATTATCAAGTAACTTTCTGCACCTTGTTTTTCTTTTATCCTTAACAGTATCACTTTTTCTAGAAGATACTATTCTTTTGAAGGCTTTTAGTTTTTGTGCTTTAATTATTCGGTGTACAGAAGTCTTTCCAATATTCAAATGTTTAGCAATTGTTCTTTGTGACAAATGACTTCCTGGTTTATCTTCTTGAGAGCAGATTTTATCGTTGATGTAATCCACATTTTCTGGAACCGAAGCTGTTTTAGGTCTACCGCTTCCTGGTTTTCTGGCAGTACTTCCCGATTCGCGAATCTTCTTTAAGAGTCTTTCCACTGCACGCCTTTTCCACTTTTTGCCGGGAAACTCTTGCAATAACCTTCCAGTCTTCCATCCTTTTTCACAGTAACAATTTTTAATGAGAATACGATCTTCCTCTGACAACATCATTAAGGGTACTGACGAATTGTTAAAAAATAAAAATATCCACAATTTGACTTGTTCATTCCTGAAGAGTTTTGTAATAACTTGCAAAAATATCACATGATATCGTATAAAAATGATATCGTATAAAAAACGGATATTATATTGCGATTTTTGTTTTTTTGACCCATGTTGTTACTTTTGTTAATTGCGAGAAAACTATAAAAGATATCAGAATTCCGTTTCTTGCATTCAAAAAAAGAAGTTTGAAAGTATCTTGCATATAAAAATTGTCATGATAAGGAAGGGGGTTACTGAGATATTAATTTTTAAAAAATGCGTCATTTTTTTCGGACCACCCGATATATATATATATATATTATATATATATTTTAACTAAACGTGTAACATAAGCTAACATAACCAGGCAGACCCTTATATCCTAATAAAGCGTTAAAAAGAAAAGCCGATCTTGATCTTAACTCTGGACCTTGATTTCGGCTCTCTTCCCCTTCTATCGGGGTGTGGAGTCATTTTTGCGGACGTTCGCCCTTGGCCCCTCCTTCCTGCATAAAAACAAATCTTACGTACAGCAATAACTATAGTTTTATGACATTCGGTTCGAAAGTAAATATGCTTCCACTCCCACCCCGAGAAAAAAGGGTCTGGGGAAATTTTCTGTTGAGATAAAATGGAGCTGAATTGTGATATTGTAACATATTTACAGTTCACCAACTATTTTCCTCAACATTCTATTTTTTACATATGTCATATCTCTTCTCATACAAAAAATTCTTTGTCGTTCTACATTTTTTCCTTCTCTCAGTTTACTCAATCAAGTTTATTAAATTAACTATATACAAAAAGAGATTTTATTTGTATATGCGAAGAAATTTCAGAAAGTGTCTTTGAGTGACATGAACTTCCATTATTATTATTATTATTATTATTATTATTATTATTATTATTATTATTATTTTTTATTTAATTTTAAAGGGTTGATTGCTGCTTATATTCAACTGTGGAGGGGAACCAAGTACAGTCGATTCCCTAATTGGTTGGATAACTGGCTCAAGATGAGGAAACAACTTGGTTTGCTGATGTTAGGCATGGCAGCCGTACATGCAAGTTTTGAAAATTTTGCATTTTAAATAATGAAAAATGAAAAATGAAAAATGAAAAAAAATATAAATGATTTAAGTTTTAAAAATGGGACACGCGAACAAATCAATATTAATTTAAGTGAAAAAGAAAGCGTCCTTTCGAGTCCTTTCGAGTATTTTCGATTTTAAATTTTTATCATATTTTTTTATAATTAATTTATATTTTGGTTAAAGCGTTTTTGTATCATTCCACGGATACAGTCTATTAAAAAAGTCAAAGCGGTTAATGGATTATAATTATCATTTGTTAAATTTTGTGTATCGAAAATTTATTGTTAGATTTTAATCATCAGGGATGTTTGTCGCTCGGGTCTCTGGCTCCTCAAACCACAAGCTGGGTTTACGAGGACCCCAAAATTGTGCGGGTGGATGTAGTGGTTGGAGACACTGTGGAAAAGCAAGAGATTTCAATTGATAACTTTCACTTCAACTGGAGAGGAGAACTTTTCCTTACTTTCGGTAAGAAGCGTACTTAAATGCTCTTTTTCCGCTCCTTTACATTTGCGTTCGTAGATCAAATCGAATAGTAAGTCATTAAAATTACATCGTTTCGGTTCTCACTACGTTCTTGCGAACGGGGACCTATATATTGTAATTGGAAAGTGCGTTAGTAAAATTATATCGCACTGTCGTCAAGCATGGTTTTCGCCTTCACGTTTGTGAACGTATATATATATATATATATATATATATATATATATATATACACACAGTATTTGCAAACCCACAAGGTAAAAGAAAAAATGATTCCAAGGCCTTTCGTGTATTCAACAGTACACTTCGTTAGGGAATGATTCTCTGACGAGGTGTACTGTTGAATGTACACGAAAGGCCTTGGAATAATTTTTTCTTTTTCCTTGTGGGTTTGCATCATTCATTCTTTTCACATGTTTAAGTATAAAATTCATCCAGTATTCATCCAGAATTCATACAGCATATATATATATATATATATATATATATATATATACTAAGTACCTGAACAAAATGTACATTCCTCCAAGATTTTCTTTTATAATCAAATGATTGATAAAAGCTAATTTTTAACTTTGTATTTTTAGGCTATAGACCAATTGTGGACACAGGACAATAAATTTTGTACAGAAATGATTTGCTTGCCAGCTTATATTCGCGGGCCAAGACTGTTGTATTGTAAAAATTCCTGTGTGTAGTACCTGCTTTGAGCTTCTCTCTCTCTCTCTCTCTCTCTCTCTATATATATATATATATATATATATATACACACACACACAGTATATATATATATATATATATATATATATATATATATATGGGATGAATTTCACAATAAAACACGTGAAATGAATGAATGCTGCAAACCCACAAGGAAAAAGAAAAACGATTCCAAGGCCTTTCGTGTATTCAAAGCTACACCTCGTCAGGGAATGAAGATAAAAGGCGAGATGCCCGTAAATATATACAACGTACAGGAAAAACAAAACAATTAGCACATACTTAACAAGGGTTAATGAGAGGCAAAAGAAATTTTAACATGATATCGTCAATTTTATACGTCCCCGCACTGTTATTCAAATTGTTTTTAAAATGAATAAATGCACATTCTAGAATATTTCTTTCTATTATATCTCTGTTTTTAACAAGCGCTTTAGAACTATCCCACTTGATGCTATGGTTACATCTATAAATATGGTTAAATAAAGCATTGGAATTATTAGCTGTTCTACAAGCATATTTATGCTGTTTTACCCTAATATCTAACGTTTTACCGGTTTGGCCTATATATACTGAGTTACATTGTGTACATCCGATCGAATACACACAACCAACAACATTATCGGGGCTATTCTTTATTAGGCGTGATTTAACAGTATTATTATACTTAAAGATTACATTAATGCCAATTGCTTTAAGTACAGTTGGAAGGTATTGAAAATTAACATAGCCTACCTTACCATGTTAATTTTCAATACCTTCCAACTGTACTTAAAGCAATTGGCATTAATGTAATCTTTAAGTATAATAATACTGTTAAATCACGCCTAATAAAGAATAGCCCTGATAATGTTGTTGGTTGTGTGTATTCGATCGGATGTACACAATGTAACTCAGTATATATAGGCCAAACCGGTAAAACGTTAGATATTAGGGTAAAACAGCATAAATATGCTTGTAGAACAGCTAATAATTCCAATGCTTTATTTAACCATATGTATAGATGTAACCATAGCATCAAGTGGGATAGTTCTAAAGCGCTTGTTAAAAACAGAGATATAATAGAAAGAAATATTCTAGAATGTGCATTTATTCATTTTAAAAACAATTTCAATAACAGTGCGGGGACGTATAAATTGACGATATCATGTTAAAATTTCTTTTGCCTCTCATTAACCCTTGTTAAGTATGTGCTAATTGTTTTGTTTTTCCTGTACGTTGTATATATTTACTGGCATCTCGCATTTTATCTTCATTCCCTGACGAGGTGTAGCTTTGAATACACGAAAGGCCTCGGAATCGTTTTTCTTTTTCCTTGTGGGTTTGCAGCATATATATATATATATATATATATATATATATATATATATATATATATATATATATATATATACATACAGTAACTAAAAGAATTAAAAGATAGCACTGTTGTGCCGCTAACAAAGATTTTTAATGCGTCTATTTCTGAGGGGTGCGTACCAGATAATTTCAAGTTAGCAAACGTAACACCTATCTTTAAGAAAGGCGATAAAGGTGCGGCGGGAAATTATAGGCCAATCAGTTTAACACCGTGCAGCACAAAAGACTCATTGAAAAAACTAAGGCTCATGGAATCAAGGGTGTAGTAATAAATTGCTAGAAGAGTGGTTGCGAGGTAGGAAACAGAGGGTGGTCGTTGATGGAGCGGAGTCGTGTTGGGCTAATGTAGCGAGTGGCGTTCCTCAGAGTTCTGTATTGGGCCCCTTGCTTTTTCTTATATATATTAACGATTTAGATGTCGGCCTAGTCAGTACAGTTTCAAAGTTTGCGGATGACACGAAGCTGGGTGGTAGGGCGATTAATGACGAAGATAGAGGTAAAATCCAGGAAGATCTGAATAAAATCGTTGATTGGTCAGTCACATGGCAAATGAGATTTAACGTTGATAAGTGCAAAATTTTACATATAGGTTCGCGTAACGGTAATTTTGCGTATAGTATGTCAGGGAAAGAGTTAACAAGCGTAGAGCAGGAAAAAGATTTAGGAGTTATAGTCACTGGTGATTTAAAAGTAGCGAAACAAAGTACAGCAGCGGTCAATAAGGCGAACAAAGTGTTAGGTTTTATAACTCGGAATTTTGAGTACAAATCGCGCGATATTATAGTTCCTCTTTATAAATCATTAGTTAGACCCCATTTGGAGTACGCGATCCAATTTTGGAATCCGCATATGCGCAAAGATATAGACAAAATCGAAAGAGTTCAAAGACGAGCAACTAAGTTGATTCCGTCGCTTAGGTCAAAGTCGTACGAGGATAGGCTTAAGGAGTTAAAATTGACTACACTCGAGACTCGGAGGCTAAGGGGTGATCTAATCCAGGTGTTCAAAATTATGAATGGGTTCGATAACGTAGATAGAGATAGCTTTTTCAAAATATCTCAATAAAATAGGACTAGAAATAACGGGTGTAAGCTGACAAGTAGAAGGTTCGAGACAACAGTTGCCAAAAACTTTTTTACGCACAGAATAGTAAATAGCTGGAATAGTTTGCCGGTAGAAGTAATTAGTAGCATGTCTATAAACATGTTTAAAAATCGATTAGACGCATATGTTGATACATTGGGTATAGTTTAAGGTACTAAAATTAAGGCTTTGTGAGGATAGATCCCACAGCTCAACACAAGTGTTGTGGGATATAGGGAGGCAGCGTCTTGGGTTAGGGGATACTCTCTGTCCTTACACACCCCATTTAAAGAGATTCCTCTGCCGAGCGGTGCCCCCCATAGTACTGTGAGGTATTGAAAAACTCATGATCTTCACTTGCCCTACAAACACCTTTAAATGGGAGACCCAAAATGGGTGCACACACATTTCTACATTACTGTACAGTCTTTACAGCCACACCTACACTTTTCGTCCTAAGTATATATATTGTAATGTATATGGTGGTAAATTTTGACTTGGTCCGCAATGGATATGGATCGTGACTTATTTTTGGTTGGATGGATACCTTAATGAAATTGACTGGATCCTTTGGATCTGACATACCTGCATGTCGATTATAAATAGATATAGAGTGTAACATATTTGTGGATAGTAGTCTATTATGACTTGATCCTCTGGATCGAGAGATTGTATCTTTAGTTTTAAATCGATAATTAATTAGTTTTAAATTGATAATTATTTAGTTTCATAAAAATTGGTCGTTGCCAATGTACAGGCAGTTTTTACATAAATTTCTTACGTTCTTGTGGTTCGGAACCCACGTAAAATTGTAGGTCCCCTCCGCCACCACGGAGGGACATACACAATACACAATTACGAACACAGTTAGGTACACCAGCCATGAGTGGATCCTAGGGTCTGTGTTGGTCTGAAACATTATAACATTATTATAACATATATATATATATATATATATATATATATATATATATATATATATATATATATATATATTAAATATATATAAGAGAGAGAGAGAGAGAGAGAGAGAGAGAGAGAGAGAATATATATTGGTTTATAAATATTTTATTATTGGTTAAATGTTTAGTAATGGGTAATGAAGTCATTATAGATGTTCAATATTGAAAGGTGAAACAAATGTCATTCAGAAAATCTCTTAAAATTAACATTTTAACAATTCTTTTTAACATTCATTTATCGAATACTAAATTAGCAAATAAAACACTTTTCCATTAACTTATTTATAGCTGGTCTTGCCTTGTGTTTGACTGTGGTTTTGGGTATAACATCGCTACCCTCCGTGACTGCCACAATGTCATGGCGAGAGTTCACCTTCATTCAGAGCAAACTGGGTTGGGTACTTCTCATCATCGCTAGTCTTCACGACATCTTCTTGGCATGGAATTTCATGTTCTTGTATTGGGGATGCTTCAATACCATGCCCATCGGACCCCAAGTAAGTTGATACATTGATCGAACTTATATTTCTTTGGTCGACGGGACGTAACCTAACCGAGCGTAACCTAACTTAATCTCACTTAATCCAGCCCAGAATAACTCGCCGATTTTATATCACGTCGATCAAATGTGTTTAGCTCAGATTGATTCACTAATTTTAAGACTTTAACACGTTTTAACTAATTTGTTTTGATAAATCAAATCAAAATATATTTAATACATAACCTTTCATTTACAAAAATATATTAAAATTTATTAAATTTCAGTTATTCTTAAAGAAGAAAGTTTATAACTGAATCACTACAAATTAAGTTACAATTTACATTTTACTCGCATTTCTATTAATTAAAATCAAACTTCTGTAGTGTGTTTTTGAGATGCGAAGGAGAGTGTAGAGTGTAGACAAATCAATCGACCAAGGAACTACCTGGGGGGGGGGGGAACGTTAAGCAGGAGACAGCGTGTGTTGGAACTCCCGTTTCTCCTGTCAATGTCCTCCTTAACTGAACTTTTTCCGTGTCTCATCTACCCTGTGAGCAGTCCAGTATATCTCTCAAACACACGCTTCTCCCTCTATTCCTCACTATACACGCATTTAACCCTCAACACAATCTTTTAAAAAAATAAAAAAATCATAGTTTATAAGAGCCTCAGAGACCTTAATAGTACGAGTATATGCGCATTTAGGGAGAAGGAGGGGTGAAGTGTTGGGGGAGTGGGGATGCCAAGGAGTGTGGGGGTGCCAGTCTCCCACGAAAATAATAAATATATATATATATATATATATATATATATATATATATATATATGACATCATACTATGAACTTTGGTGACCTCCATTTTAAAAGATGACCATCTGACGCTTAAAATCAGTACGCTGCCCCAATGCTACTCTGAATGTAGAGTATATATTTCACAACGACACTGTCTTAGGCATAACAGTGATATTACACCATCGGGGTCGAAACCACGAACTCAATGTGATAAAATGTATATATATATATATATATTATATATATATATATATATATATATATATATATATATATATATACACACACACTTTAGTGTGTATATATATATATATATATACACTCGTATATTGATGGATGTTACTTTTGTTGATGATTGTGATGTTTCCAAATTGGTGTGTGGTTCGGAGATCGTGGCGGGTTCGATTCCACTGGCCTTGGAGTATCAGTGTTGCCCTATAAGTTCTCGGGCATCAGGGTGGCGTCAATGCTTCGGGTGGGAAGCCACTTAATAGGGTGAATAATGAATAAGGCTGGATTACATGATTTATTGTAATAACTAGTGGGAGTAAATGAACTGGCCTGACGGCACAAGGGTTATACAAACAGCATTGGGTTTTAGTGGTAAGTCAAAGAATCGTCCCCGGGTGTGGCTCGACTCAGCCTTTTATAACATCCCGAGTCTTGCGTATGCGCATTGAACCTACACCTTTAGAGTTTGGCATTATTTCGTATAGTGCATACCGGGAGAAAGCAATAAGCAATACGCTCCCATCGGGAAAGGTTCGTCATTGTATAACAAATTTATATATATTAAAGCTTAAAATCGGCCTCACTACGACTATGATTGTACATTATAGATTCTACGGCATCACTGTCTTAGGCATAACAGCGATATTAATATTAAGAAAAAATACAGGTCGTTGAATGATACCGAGCGCTTCTGTGTCCCTGTTACTGACGGACGCGCGCGCGCCACGGCCACAACCGCTGCAACAAGAAGTTTTCTTAAATAGTTACAGTCTCAATGCTTTGTATTTAAGGAAGTAGTATAGCCGCAAAAAGGGAGACAGAAAATGGATCAATTTGAGAATTTCCTCCTCAAGTTCCTCACCGTCCCTCATGACGGTCCCTCCTTTATGAGGTCTTTCATGGTTCTTTAAAAAAAAAAAAAAAAAATTCACCAACGCATTCCTCCTTGAAAAAAAGGGGGTTCATCATTGCCTTCCTCCTTGAAAAAAGGATTTGTCTTCACCTTCCTTAAAAAAAAAAAGAAAATTAAAATTTCTCCTGGGGGATTCTTTCATGAGACAAACAAACAAATATTGAGTACTTTTTGTTCCATCGTGTTCGTCACCCCAATAACTCCAACACCATATTATCTCTTTAATTTTATTACCGCTTTTGTAATTGCATACATCACAAATTAAAAACTCAGACTAAACATGTTTTAAATCAATAACATTTTCTTTGATTAATATTTGTATTATATGAAGTTAAATGGAAAAAGTTAAATACATTTAAAATAAAACATTTTATTTTCAATTATAGGGGTAACTTTTGCTTATCCAAATTAAATTCGTTTATTCTACATTAATATGATATGAAACGAACTGAAAAGGTTTATTGGCAGACTATAGTCCATATGACAAATATTATCAAACTACATTATGCAGTTAAACTTACAATTAAGTGTTTAACCGGCAGACCTATTATTATTTAGCTTCAATTAACATCTTAAACATTACTATTTGTATGTTTGTGTGTATATATATATATATATAAATTTCACAATTAAACACGTGAAATGAGTGGATGTTGCAGATATATATATATATATATATATTATATATATATATATATATATATATATATATATATATATATATTTGATAAGATTTACTGATTTAATGTACAGTATTTCCATATTTCTTTTGCTAAGTACGTAGGCAACTCGATTCACAATCTTGCCAGATTTTCCAGGCTAATTAATAGTAATAAATTTTAAACGTATATAATTTTTTCTAGTAATTTAACTGTAACGCCAAATAGTTAAATATTGTTACCAGCTTTTGGCTATAAACTACACAGGCCTGCGAATAAGACGTTTGTAAGAGATGTTTTCTTACTATTAGTTGAATTATATAAATCAATTATTCTGATTTCGAATAAGGTATCCATTTTTCTATCACGTAAGGAATTTCTGAAAACTGGATGGGAAAAAGCCGCTACATAAATAAATATTATTTATTTCAATTTACATTAGGTACCTATTTCGTTATGTTATGGCCCTTTTCTTTTATGTAATAATTCTGTAGCACCCATTTCAACATCCAGCAGTAAGCAGTCGTTATGCCGACGTCACACCTTCATTGATATCTCAGTAGCTTTTAATCAAAATTAAATTGAATCAGTTTTAATAAAAACCACTTACATGTGTAATATGAAATATGACATTTGTGAAATTCTGTACGTAGTGTCGAAAAACTAATATTACTTACGGAATCAGCATGCAAAATTACTATACAGGTAATACACTGTTTCGAGCAACAAAAACATCTACTAATCATTGTTAAACATTCACATTCAGAGATATCTGCAAACACGCATCCTCTATAATGTTTCAAATGTAAATTTAATTTCAAAGCGCCTTAACATGTAACATTGTCGGATATATTTTAAATATTTTTACTCGAAATGAAAATCATTGATTTATTCCTACGGCCGTTAATCATTTATAACACGAATTTCATTACACGTGAATTTAACCCTTTAACGCCGAACATTTTTGTAGGGTTAAGTCTAAATGCGTGTATTTGAAACGGTAGTATTCGACCCAGTCGGCGTTAGAGGGTTAAAACAGAAGCGTATTTATAATGCAGATTGTGTAGACGAAAACACGAAGTATAATATCTCTATAAGCACACGATTATTTTAAAATTATTAAAATATGCAAGATCGAAAATTGATAAATTCATCATTCTCATTTATAATAGTGTTACACTAAATTCTGCAAAAGCCGTTTTCTATGCACATTACAATACAGAAAACGGTATTTTGGCTAATGAGATGGATAGCAGCAAAATAAATATATTTGTTTAGGATCATTCTATAATTTTAAAATACTACTTGTAAGCGGTTAGTTTCACTGGATAATATTAATTTCTTTTCATTAGATTACTAATACCCGTTTTCAGCAACTTTCCGGAATTGTACAAACCGATAGGAATTGTGAAATTCCCATGAAGTTATATTACATTATAATACGCTATAATACGTTTCAAAACGTCTGGAATATGAGTTGCTGGATATATATATTTGTACATTGAAGGAAGAGCACTTAATTTATCGTTGCAAAGATACATGACTGCATATATAAAAAGCATTCGTTTTTCTCATTAACAAACCACGAGTTCTGCTGGTAACATTAAACAAATTGCATAATGAAATACACACCGAATTGAAATTATGGCAAAATACGGCAACTATCTATGCATTTGCAACACAGCGAGATGCAACTATTTAAGTCCATACTCTAGTCGAAATCATCACTCTTCATGCAATCTTTGCAGCGGAAAGTTTGTTAACACCACCTCATTTACCAGCTTGTAAGTATTTTAAACTTTTTAGCATGTTAAATGTTAAGCATTATTTTTAAGGATAGACTTTGAGTGAAATTCATTCTAGATGTTCGTCTCCTTTCTGGTTCACAAATAAAAAAAAAAATATATATATATATTATGTTGCAATTATCAGTCATCTACAAAATATCAATCTATATTTAGACTAATAATTTGGTTATTACATAATACTACGATGCCGTGATACATAAAAATTTCTAGTTTCTCGTCAACAAAGAGTCCTCCGGAGTTTAGAAACGGATTCAATTTAGAGAAATTAAAAACTTGTAATGTTCTAACCCACAACACATTGAATGTTAATTTGGGACTATTTACAATAGACCGTCTTAATTTCACATCTATCGTTTTAAATAAGCCGCAGGTATTTTCTGCAGCTAAATTATTACGGTTTCAACCTCCAGAACCTATGGTAGGTTTGCAAAAATAGAAATCTGATCAATCTGTATGTTCGTGACAATGTAATTTAAAGAATATTAGCTAAGAATTTGCAAGTTAACTATATAAAGCAATAAAATAAATTTTATATTATGAAAATTTCTGCATGATACTCAACCATTTTTTAAAATCTATATACAGTATATAACCAGTCGTAGCTAAGAGAACGAGACATGATGAACAATGTGGGCATACGTTTAGAGCATTTTTAATTTTCGTCACTAATACTGAAAAGCTAAACATAAAAAATGTAAATGAAAATGAAAAGGCATATTGGCAGACTATAGCCCATATGACAAATATTATTAATATAATGACAGTTCATATACTAAGGATAGAAATATATACATTTGATTAGAAATAATACTGTAATGTCGAAGTTAAGTGGAGCTACAGACAGACGTTTTCGTACCAAGAAGTCCATAGCTTAGAGGATAAATGGCAGGACTCATGGAGAGCTTGGATAATGGGGTGGTCATTCTTTGCAATAGACTGTAGTCTTGTTACCTCCGGGAAGCTCGGGACATTACGGGTAGCAAACATTTGCGAAGCTGAGCATCTTGGGGTTAATTTATGTTGATTTCATGTCAATACCAGCATGCTTCACAGCCCTTTCAGTCATTGTGACCTTAGATCGTACCAGAACTATGGTCTTGACAAAGCACAATGTGTTAAATTTAAATATTGATTTATTGTTATTATTACATATATATGTACACCTGTTAAGAGTATTTTAATTAAATATAATGATTTCAATTCCCCTCGTAATAAAAACATCTGGCAACTCTACCCCAATCTTGCTATATATTTCTCTCGGTAATTGTTTTCAGGCTAGTTGTTAAGTTTAACTTTCTTTTAACGACTATTAGTTGCTACTAATCTTCTTCTTCTTCTTATTATATATATATATATATATATATTTATATATATATATATATATATATATATATATATATATATATATATATATATATATATCCAAATAAGTAGGTTCCTGTAAAAAAACTTTCTTAATAGAAGCAATTAAAGAAAACGGGATGCTGAGTTTGTGGGAGTTGGCATTTTTAAATAGATTCAGTGGAAAATAGGTACTGAAAGTTGAGAGATTTTTCATCAAGAACCTTTCTAGTTGTAGTCATTGTTATCGCCTATTCACATTACTTTAATTATCATTTCTCTAATTTATCGACTGTTCACAATTCCTCATAATTCTCATAGTAAACGTATTTGTTTTCACTTTTCTTTCAACCAGTCAGTCACAGTATTTACATCAATCACACAGAATGTACATGCTTATTGTTTTTGTCACTAGCTGTACCAAACATGTCTTTACAAACTGAAGCGTACCGTTATACAACGTTTAAAATGTTATAATTTAATACTTTATGATATCAGATTTCGTATAAAAAACATAATTTTCTGTACAAATGGCCACAAAAATACTTTCAATCCTAATACATGTACGTATAGAACGCAGCATACGCTTTTTCACCTGTATTAAAAACGTAAAACTGAAATTTGTATCAACATGCGATCTTAGATTCTGCGAAGACGTAAGTGAGCCCTAACATTTAATTTAAAATTATTTAACAGATCATTCGAGGGAACTGTACATCGATCTCATTATAACTTCTGACTCATAATAACCCGCTATGCATATTTACACGAGTCGAATTTAAATATATATATATATAAGGAGTTTGTATGTGGCATTCCAACAGAAGACAGGAAGTGTCTGAACCCTGTTTCTTCCATCACTGTCCTCCTCACCTGGCCTTTTTACATATCTCGTCTACCTGTGAGCAGTCTAGCATACTCTCAAACACGCGCTTCTCACTATATTCCTTACTACACATGCATGCATCTTACACACTACACAGTCTTTTCAAAAAGGTGTAATTTCAGTAGCCTCGGATATTCGCGATTGGCCGCTCCTTCCTGCCTGCATTGTATATATTACCAAGCAAGTCTCTCTACAGTTTACAGTTTTCCTCATTGTCTAAAATTTATAAAGTTCTCTCTTATTGCTTTCCTTATTGCACCGGACATCACAGCCGATTTTTAATTGATATTTAAGTATTATGTTGAGCAACATAGCTAGATAAACCCAGCCACAGCCTAGTTTCTTAGCATAATCATGAAACAAGATTTTATATATATTTATATATATATATATATATATATATATATACATATATATATATATATATATATATATATATATATATATATATATATATATTATATATATATATATATATATACATTTATTTCATCTCACGACTGACTATAATTATACACTTTAGATGAGTTTGCAAATTGCATATATTTAGACAAAAAGTATTAGGGCTTACGCTAATTTCATGTCAATATCAACATGCTTCACTGCCCTTTCAGTCATTGTGACCTTAGATCGTACCAGAACTATGGTCTTGACAAAGCACAATGTGTTAAATTTACCAAACAAAGATAACTTATGTTCAGGACTCTGGACGTTTCCATAGTCAACATCAACTAAACCTATTTGCTCGTACCTTTCTTTGTGTACATACAATAGCATCAATTGGTTAAGCTTTCTCTGAGTCGTGTTTGAACTCAGATAAGTTTTAATACGCACGATATTACTAAACGAGCGTTCACTACACGTAATGGTGGCAGGCATCACTATAATTAACTTTGCTTACGTAATCACAGAGGAGAAAAGAAATTACTGGTCAGGTGCCAGTGATTGCACGTGTGTAACTACATTACGTAGGATTAACTGCTCAACGGAATCGTGAACACAAAGTTCATACTGAAGGTTGTTAGATGTGTATGTAGTCTTGCAGGAAGAAAGTCTGAGTCCTAGAATGAAGTTACACTCTCTAATTATGCTGTGGACGTCTATTCTTTGCATCCTCGAGAAACAAATCTTTACACTGGACATACATTTTGTACTCTACTTCGTCAAAACTCTCAGTTACAGTATGGGTATTATAATGAGGTCCAGAGCTTCATAATGTGTCTTTCTGTAAATATCTTCAGATGCGTAGCTACCTTCCGGTGGAACACATTCCTCTTCTAGCCTAGCTGGAACTCTTCTAAATCGAGGCTGTGAGGGTACATCTACCTGACAGGAACCTAGTGGCTGTACTTTCTTTCAGAAAACACTAGACCCTTCATCATTGCGCATATTTCAGAGTTTTATCAGGCATACCACCATTAGCTTATATATATATATATATATATATATATATATATACATATATATATATATATATATATATATATATATATATATATATATATATATATATATATATATATATACAGAGAGAGAGAGATTTAGGGGTTGCAAGGACTGATGATACGAAATTTGAATCAAAATAAGATAGCAGTAAACAGATTAAAGAGAATAATGGGGCAGATATTGAGAGCCTCTAAACGAAAGGACAGGAATATAATGATTCCTATAGTGAAAACCCTGATCATACCCAAATTGGAATACTGCTCGGTTCTATCATCCCCATATAAAAAAGAAGACATTAGGCAGCTGTAAGGGATTCAGAGAAGCTTCACACCCAACATCAAGGGGTGCAAAGAACTAAATTATTGGGAAAGATTATGAGAGCTAGTCCTATTTTCACTGGAAAGGAGAAGAGAGAGATACACCATTATTTACACTTGGAAAATAATGAAGAAACTTGTCCCTAATCTTACTCTGAGCCCTGTAACTTTCTAAACAACGGTGGAAAGTTGAAAAGGAAGACTGTGTCGTGTTCCCAAATTAAAGGCGAGACAGGGAACATCCTTAACCCTCAAAAAAATTAGCTTTGTGGTGAGAGGACCAAAACTGTTCAATCAACAGCCCAAAGACCTAAGGAGCATTAAGGGAGTTGCTGCGGACATCAAAAGATGACTAGACGCCTGGCTCAGAACACTCCCCGATGAACCGTGGCGTACCTGGCTATGTGAGGTGGAAAGTACAAGAAAGCACTCGCCCCTCCACCAAGACAGACCTTGAAGGGGGCACCAGCCTGACCTTCGTGTGAAGAGAGAACGACGCACGGATCCGTAACGATGTGTACACACACACACATTTTATTCATGCAGTTATACGTGATTCACTGTCGTCAATTGAATTAACATGACTTACTAATTGTTACCATTGTGCACTTAACCGTGATCGTGACATGGTGCTAACCGTGATTTGGTAGTGTTTACACTTGCAGTTCCCCCGCCATCCCGCCACAATGCGCCTCAGTCAGTGTCTCTCAGCTCAGCCAAAGACAATATTACGGACGATACAAAGATCAGCAGAAAAATCAGCGAGTGGTACAAAACTTCAAACTAAACCCAATTACCATCCAAACAACACGGGACAATAGGAAAGGCGAAATATGTAGTGTTCTCAAACTAAAGGCCTGACAAGAGACCTCCTCAACACTGAAGGAAACTAGCTTGGTTGTCAGGGGGCCAAGACATTTTAACCAGATTGCCCTTCTTGTAAAGAGACCGACGCAGTGGGGGGGGGAACACTAACATCGAGTATAGCAATTTAACTTGAAGTAGTAGCATTATTAAATATTTAAATGAAATAGCTGATTCTTTCGCAATAAAAATTAGACGGCAACCTACATTTTAACACATAACTATCATATCTACAGCTAATTACACAAAAGTACATTTGTCTTTCATACATATACAGTATATATGAAAGAGAAATGTACTTTTGCGTAATTAACTGTAGATATGATAGTTATGTGTTAAAATGTAGGTTGCCGCCTAATTTTTATTGCGAAAGAATCAGCTTAATCAAGTTAAATTGCTATACTCGATGTTAGTGTCCCCCCCCCCCCCTGCGTCGGTCTCTTTACATGAAGATCAATCTGGTTAAAATGTCTTGGCCCCCTGACAACCAAGCTATTTTCCTTCAGTGTTGAGGAGGTCTCTTGTCAAGCCTTTAGTTTGAGAACACTACATATTCCGCCTTTCCTATTGTTCCGTGTTGTTTGGATGGTAATTGGGTTTAGTTTGAAGTTTTGTACCACTCGCTGATTTTTCTGCTGATCTTTGTATCGTCCGTAATATTGTCTTTGGCTGAGCTGAGAGACACTGACTGAGGCGCATTGTGGTGGGATGGCGGGGGACCTGCAATTGTAAACACTACCAAATCACGGTTAGCACCATGTCACGATCACGGTTAAGTGCACATTAGTAACAATTAGTAAGTCATGTTAATTCAATTGACGACAGTGAATCACGTATAACTGCATGAATAAAATGTGTGTATACACATCGTTACGGATCCGCGCGTCGTTCTCACTTCACACGAAGGTCAGGCTGGTGTCCCCTTCAAGGTCTGTCTTGGTGGAGGGGCGAGTGCTTTCTTGTACTTTCCACCTCACATAGCCAGGTACGCCACGGTTCATCGGGGAGTGTTCTGAGCCAGGCGTCTAGTCATCTTTTGAAGATGTCCGCAGCAACTCCCTTCATGCTCTTTAGGTCTTTGGGCTGTTGATTGAACAGTTTTGGTCCTCTCACCACAAAGCTAATTTTTTTGAGGGTTAAGGATGTTCCCTGTCTCGCCTTTAATTTGGGAACACGACACAGTCTTCCTTTTCAACTTTCCACCGTTGTTTAGAAAGTTACAGGGCTCAGAGTAAGATTAGGGACAAGTTTCTTCATTATTTTCCAAGTGTAAATAATGGTGTATCTCTCTCTTCTCCTTTCCAGTGAAAATAGGACTAGCTCTCATAATCTTTCCCAATAATTTAGTTCTTTGCACCCCTTGATGTTGGGTGTGAAGCTTCTCTGAATCCCTTACAGCTGCCTAATGTCTTCTTTTTTATATGGGGATGATAGAACCGAGCAGTATTCCAATTTGGGTATGATCAGGGTTTTCACTATAGGAATCATTATATTCCTGTCCTTTCGTTTAGAGGCTCTCAATATCTGCCCCATTATTCTCTTTACTCTGTTTACTGCTATCTTATTTTGATTCAAATTTCGTATCATCAGTCCTTGCAACCCCTAAACCTCTCTCTCTCTCTCTGTATATATATATATATATATATATATATATATATATATATATATATATATATATATATATATATACAAACTCAGAATGGTCCCCTGAGAAACTTATATGTTAAACACAGACCGTGCATGGAACAAGGAACTCTTCTGGGAAAATTAAATCCACTATAGTCCGAATAAGTAATGGTAAATGACAAATACCATAGTTTTTCTTTTTCATGATGCGAGAGACCTGTTCCCCACGTCGGGCTAGCATCATGAAAAAGAAAAACTATGGTATTTGTCATTTACCATTACTTATTCGGACTATAGTGGATTTAATTTTCCCAGAAGAGTTCCTTGTTCCATGCACGGTCTGTGTTTAAGATATATATATATATATATATATATATATATATATAACATATATATATGATCATATATATATATATATATATATATATATATATAGCTAATGGTGGTATGCCTGATAAAACTCTGAAATATGCGCAATGATGAAGGGTCTAGTGTTTTCTGAAAGAAAGTACAGCCACTAGGTTGTGTCAGGTAGATGTACCCTCACAGCCTCGATTTAGAAGAGTTCCAGCTAGGCTAGAAGAGGAATGTGTTCCACCGGACGGTAGCTACGCATCTGAAGATCTTTACCGAAAGACACATTATGAAGCTCTGGACCTCATTATAATACCCATAACTGAGAGTTTTGACGAAGTAGAGTACAAAATGTATGTCCAGTGTAAAGATTTGTTTCTCGAGGATGCAAAGAATAGACGTCCATAGCATAATTAGAGAGTGTAACTTCATTCTAGGACTCAGACTTCCTTCCTGCAAGACTACATACACATCTAACAACCTTCAGTATGAACTTTGTGTTCACGATTCCCTTGAGCAGTTAATCCTACGTAATGTAGTTACACACGTGCAATCACTGACACCTGACCAGTAATTTCTTTTCTCCTCTGTGATTACGTAAGCAAAGTTAATTATAGTGATGCCTGCCACCATTACGTGTAGTGAACGCTCGTTTAGTAATATCGTGCGTATTAAAACTTATCTGAGTTCAAACACGACTCAGAGAAAGCTTAACCAATTGATGCTATTGCATGTACATAAAGAAAGGTACGAGCAAATAGGTTTAGTTGATGTTGACTATGGAAACGTCCAGAGTCCTGAACATAGGTTATCCTTGTTTGGTAAATTTAACACATTGTGCTTTGTCAAGACCATAGTTCTGGTACGATCTAAGGTCACAATGACTGAAAGGGCAGTGAAGCATGCTGATATTGACATGAAATTAGCGTAAGACCTAATACTTTTTGTGTAAATATATGCAATTTGCAAACTCATCTAAAGTGTATAATTATAGTCAGTCGTGAGATGAAATAAATCTAACTACTTTTGCCGTGTGTATATATATATATATATATATATATATATAATATAATCTTGTTTCATGATTATTCTAAGAAACTAGGCTGTGGCTGGGTTTATCTAGCTATGTTGCTCAACATAATACTTAAATATCAATTAAAAATCGGCTGTGATGTCCGGAGCAATAAGGAAAGCAATAAGAGAGAACTTTATAAATTTTAGACAATGAGGAAACCTGTAAACTGTAGAGAGACTTGCTTGGTAATATATATAATGCAGGCAGGAAGGAGCGGCCAATCGCGAATATCCGAGGCTACTGAAATTACACCTTTTTGAAAAGACTGTGTAGTGTGTAAGATGCATGCATGTGTAGTAAGGAATATAGTGAGAAGCGCGTGTTTGAGAGTATGCTAGACTGCTCACAGGTAGACGAGCTATGTAAAAAGGTCAGGTGAGGAGGACAGTGATGGAAGAAACAGGGTTCAGACACTTCCTGTCTTCTGTTGGAATGCCACATACAAACTCCTTATATGTGTATATATATATATTTAAATTCGACTCGTGTAAATATGCATAGCGGGTTATTATGAGTCAGAAGTTATAATGAGATCGATGTACAGTTCCCTCGAATGATCTGTTAAATAATTTTAAATTAAATGTTAGGGCTCACTTACGTCTTCGCAGAATCTAAGATCGCATGTTGATACAAATTTCAGTTTTACGTTTTTAATACAGGTGAAAAAGCGTATGCTGCGTTCTATACGTACATGTATTAGGATTGAAAGTATTTTTGTGGCCATTTGTACAGAAAATGATGTTTTTTATACGAAATCTGATATCACAAAGTATTAAATTATAACATTTTAAACGTTGTATAACGGTACGCTTCAGTTTGTAAAGACATGTTTGGTACAGCTAGTGACAAAAACAATAAGCATGTACATTCTGTGTGATTGATGTAAATACTGTGACTGACTGGTTGAAAGAAAAGTGAAAACAAATACGTTTATGAGAATTATGAGGAATTGTGAACAGTCGATAAATTAGAGAAATGATAATTAATGTGAATAGGCGATAACAATGACTACAACTAGAAAGGTTCTTGATGAAAAATCTCTCAACTTTCAGTAACCTATTTTCCACTGAATCTATTTAAAAATGCCAACTCCCACAAACTCAACACCCCGTTTTCTTTAATTCCTTCTATTAAGAAAGTTTTTTTACCGGAACCTACTTATTTGTATATATATAATAATAATAATAATAATAAGAAGAAGAAGATTAGTAGCAACTAATAGTCGTTAAAAGAAAGTTAAACTTAACAACTAGCCTGAAAACAATTACTGAGAGAAATATATAGCAAGATTGGGGTAGAGTTGCCAGATGTTTTTATTACGAGGGGAATTGAAATCATTATATTTAATTAAAATACTCTTAACACGTGTACATATATATGTAATAATAACAATAAATCAATATTTAAATTTAACACATTGTGCTTTGTCAAGACCATAGTTCTGGTACGATCTAAGGTCACAATGACTGAAAGGGCTGCGAAGCATGCTGATATTGACATGAAATCAACATAAATTAACCCCGAGATGCTCAGCTTCGCAAATGTTTGCTACCCGTAATGTCCCGAGCTTCCCGCAGGTAACAAGACTACAGTCTATTGCAAAGAATCACCACCCCATTATCCAAGCTCTCCATGAGTCCTGCCATTTATCCTCTAAGCTATGGACTTCTTGGTACGAAAACGTCTGTCTGTAGCTCCACTTAACTTCGACATTACAGTATTATTTCTAATCAAATGTATATATTTCTATCCTTAGTATATGAACTGTCATTGTATTAATAATATTTGTCATATGGTCTATAGTCTGCCAATAAGCCTTTTCATTTTCATTTACATTTCTTATTTTAGCTTTTCAGTATTAGTGACGAAAATTAAAAATGCTCTAAACGTATGCCCACATTGTTCATCATGTCTCGTTCTCTTAGCTACGACTGGTTATATACTGTATATAGATTTTAAAAAATGGTGAGTATCATGCAGAAATTTTCATAATATAAAATTTATTTTATTGCTTTATATAGTTAACTTGCAAATTCTTAGCTAATATTCTTTAAATTACATTGTCACGAACATACAGATTGATCAGATTTTATTTTTGCAAACCTACCATAGGTTCTGGAGGTTGAAACCGTAATAATTTAGCTGCAGAAAATACCTGCGGCTTATTTAAAACGATGGATGTGAAATTAAACGGTCTATTGTAAATAGTCCCAAATTAACATTCAATGTGTTGTGGGTTAGAACATTACAAGTTTTTAATTTCTCTAAATTGAATCCGTTTCTAAACTCCGGGACTCTTTGTTGACGAGAAACTAGAAATTTTTATGTATCACGGCATCGTAGTATTATGTAATAACCAAATTATTAGTCTAAATAGATCGATATTTTGTAGATACTGATAATGCAACATAATATATATATATATATATATATATTTTTTTTTTATTCGTGAACCGAAAGGAGACGAACATCTAGAATGAATTTCACTCAAAGTATCCTTAAAAATAATGCTTACATTTAACATGCTAAAAAGTTTAAAATACTTACAAGCTGGTAAAGGAGGTGAAGTGTTAACAAACTTTCCGCTGCAAAGATTGCATGAAGAGTGATGATTTCGACTAGAGTATGGACTTAAATAGTTGCATCTCGCTGTGTTGCAAATGCATAGATAGTTGCCGTATTTTGCCATAATTTCAATTCGGTGTGTATTTCATTATGCAATTTGTTTAATGTTACCAACAGAACTCGTGGTTTGTTAATGAGAAAAACGAATGCTTTTTATACATGCAATCATGTATCTTTGCAACGATAAATTAAGGGCTCTTCCTTCAATGTACAAATATATATATCCAGCAACTCATATTCCAGACGTTTTGAAACGTATTATAGCGTATTATAATGTAATATAACGTCATGGGAATTTCACAATTCCTATCGGTTTGTATAATTCCGGAAAGTTGCAAAAAACGGGTATTAGTAATCTAATGAAAAGAAATTAATATTATCCAGTGAAACTAACCGCTTACAAGTAGTAGTTTAAAATTATAGAATGATCCTAAACAAATATATTTATTTTGCTGCTATCCATCTCATTAGCCAAAATACCATTTTCTGTATTGTAATGTGCATAGAAAACGGCTTTTGCAGAATTTAGTGTAACACTATTATAAATGAGAATGATGAATTGATCAATTTTCGATCTTGCATATTTCAATAATTTTAAAATAATCGTGTACTTATAGAGATATTATACTTCGTGTTTTCGTCTACACAATCTGCATTATAAATACGCTTCTGTTTTAACCCTCTAACGCCGACTGGGTCGAATACGTACCGTTTCAAATACACGCATTTAGACTTAACCCTACAAAAATGTTCGGCGTTAAAGGGTTAAATTCACGTGTAATGAAATTCGTGTTATAAATGATTAACGGCCGTAGGAATAAATCAATGATTTTCATTTCAAGTAAAAATATTTAAAATATATCCGACAATGTTACATGTTAAGGCGCTTTGAAATTAAATTTACATTTGAAACATTATAGAGGATGCGTGTTTGCAGATATCTCTGAATGTGAATGTTTAACAATGATTAGTAGATGTTTTTGTTGCTCGAAACAGTGTATTACCTGTATAGTAATTTTGCATGCTGATTCCGTAAGTAATATTAGTTTTTCGACACTACGTACAGAATTTCACAAAATGTCATATTTCATATTACACATGTAAGTGGTTTTTATTAAAACTGATTCAATTTAATTTTGATTAAAAGCTACTGAGATATCAATGAAGGTGTGACGTCGGCATGACGACTGCTTACTGCTGGATGTTGAAATGGGTGCTACAGAATTATTACATAAAAGAAAAGGGCCATAACATAACGAAATAGGTACCTAATGTAAATTGAAATAAATAATATTTATTTATGTAGCGGCTTTTTCCCATCCAGTTTTCAGAAATTCCTTACCTGATAGAAAAATGGATACCTTATTCGAAATCAGAATAATTGATTTATATAATTCAACTAATAGTAAGAAAACATCTCTTACAAACGTCTTATTCGCAGGCCTGTGTAGTTTATAGCCAAAAGCTGGTAACAATAATAACTAACTATTTCGCGTTACAGTTAAATTACTAGAAAAAATTATATACGTTTAAAATTGATTACTATTAATTAGCCTGGAAAATCTGGCAAGATTGTGAATCGAGTTGCCTACGTACTAAGCAAAAGAAATATGCAAATACTGTACATTAAATCAGTAAATCTTATAAAAAAAAAAATATATATATATATATATCTGCAACATCCACTCATTTCACGTGCTTAATTGTGAAATTTATATATATATATATATATATATATATATATATATATATATACATATATATACTGTGTATATATATACACGAACAGACAAATAGTAATGTTTAAGATGTTAATTGAAGCTAAATAATAATAGGTCTGCCGGTTAAACACTTAATTGTAAGTTTAACTGCATAATGTAGTTTGATAATATTTGTCATATGGACTATAGTCTGCCAATAAACCTTTTCAGTTCGTTTCATATCACATTAATGTAGAATAAACGAATTTAATTTGGATAAGCAAAAGTTACCCCTATAATTGAAAATAAAATGTTTTATTTTAAATGTATTTAACTTTTTCCATTTAACTTCATATAATACAAATATTAATCAAAGAAAATGTTATTGATTTAAAACATGTTTAGTCTGAGTTTTTAATTTGTGATGTATGCAATTACGAAAGCGGTAATATTATTGAAGAGATAATATGGTATTGGAGTTATTGGGGTGACGAACACGATGGAACAAAAAGTACTCAATATTTGTTTGTTTGTCTCATGAAAGAATCCCACAGGAGAAATTTTCTTTTTTTTTTTTTTTTTTAAGGAAGGTGAAGACAAATCCTTTTATGATGAACCCCCTTTTTTTCAATGAGGATTGCGTTTGTGAATTTTTTTCTTTTTTGAAGGAGGAAAGCAGTGATGAAACTACCTTTTTTTTTCTTTTTCTTTTTTCCAAGGAGGAATGCGATGGTGAATTTTTTTTTTTTTTTTTTTTTAAAGACCCATGAAAGATACCTCATAAAGGATGGACCGTCATGAGGGACGGTGAGGAACTTGAGGAGGAAATTCTCACATTGATCCATTTTCTGTCTCCTTTTTTGCAGCTATACTACTAAGGAATAAACATTCATTCGGGGTATATTAAAATAAAATAATTCATCTCTTACTTAGATTAATAGTAACTTCGTGCTGTAATAATGCTAAAGAGTGCGTGTATTCGTTATATACTGTAAGGGGTTCCAAAAAACCTTAGCCCCCCCCCCCCCCCATTTGCAGCTTACATGTTTACTTATATCGAAATAGTTTTTAGTGATTATAAAAATATATAAAATTCTTTATTGCAGGTATCAAAATTACTTTAGCTGATAAAATGATAATATAATGGCTTCTCAATTAATTGGTGATTCGGAGAGGCAACGTGTGATAGATCGCATACAAGCAATAACATTTCGGGAAGCTCGTGATGCTGGAGCCACCTTTATAATACGTTCATGGGTTGTCAAAAGGTTGCGAAGAAGTGAGGACTTCGTCAAAAGAAATTGGATTAAAACTTTGGATGAATGTGAAATGGATACAACCAAATCTGGGCGCCCAAATTTGCCACTCTCTCAGGAAACAAAGGACATCATTGAAAGCGGTACGCGTAAGCGGAAAAACAGCTGTGCTAAACTTTCTAGAGAGATCGAAGTGTTGAGAGGAAAGATCGTTAGTGGTGAGATCATTCGACTGTACCGTCATAGGCAAGGTTTAAAGCCTTGGCATGAACTTCCAAAGCCAAGAAAAACTCAACTTAACATCGATGACAGAATGTGGTTTGCCCATTATCTTGAAGATTGGGATGTGGATGATTTCATGCATCTAGCTGTCTCCGATGAATTTTTTGTTTACGTAACACGTCGCCATAACTACCAAAATGATCGAGTGTGGGCCACAACACCAGATGAAATCGATGACAATGAACATTATCGCGAATTATTAAAAAGTCCAGACTGTGGTGGTATGTTTGTTTTGTTCACTGCAAAGAAGCTCATGTGGGTGCTGAAGCCAAATGGTCAGAGTTAGGATGGACAGTATTTTTGTGATATTATTCTATCCCAGCATGTCATTCCTTTTCTAAGAAACCCAAACAATGTTATGGATGTCGATCAGGTCACACTTCTGCAGGATAAGGCCCCCTGCTTTAAGGCATTAGCCACTCAACAGTTGTTGCGGAACCATGAGATCGATTTCCTTGGAAATGAAGAATGGCCAGGAAATTCTCCTGACCTGAACGTCTGTGAACACATTGGATCAGTTATAAAGGACAAGGTTGAATGTCTCTTGTTTGAAGAACGTGCAGCAAATCGATTTTCGAAGGATACAATGACGCAACACATTGAAACTGTTTTAGCAAATTTGCGCCACGATCAAGATCTATTCACGTCACTTTTGGCAAGCTACCCAAAGCGAATTCAGGCTGTCTTGGAAGCCAATGGCGGGAACACCAAGTTTTAATTGCTTCTCAGTAAATGCAGGATTAAATTCTCTTTTGTAAGGTACGTTTAGTTTTACTGTACCTCTAATGGTTTAGGCCATGGTGGGGGGGCTAAGGTTTATTGGAGCCCCGTATATTTATGATATATAGTGGCGCTCATAAGTTTTCGTATAGAGAAGTATTTCAGTTATATTCGTCATTATCTTTCGTACTTTGCATTAGGATAGTTATGAAAAGTTTACTGCGCGTTTGAAAAAATTTAATAAATAAAAAAATATTTTAACTCCAGTATATAATGTAAAACATCAAACAATTTGAAGAAAATAAAAAGTTAAAATGTATAAGTTTTCGTACATTTATTTACAAAATTATTTAATACTTTGTGTGTCTACCTTTTGCTTGAATGAGTTCAATGATTTGTTTTTGGTATTTTTTTTACAAGGTTTCGACATTTTAGCCCATTCTTCTAAAGAAAATTGTTGCAATTCTTTCAGATTCGAAGGGTTTCTTTTGCGGACAGCTTTTTTCAGATCAAACCATAAATTCTCGATTAAATTGAAATCTGGGCTTTGACTGAGTCACTCGAGAAGATTGAAATTCTTTTGTTGAAGCCATTTCATGGTGCTCTTACTTTTATGTTTTGGATCACTATCTTGTTGCAGTACCCAATTGCGACTCATTCGCAACTCCCGAACTGAAGGCAATACATTTTCTTTTAAAATTTCTTGATATTTTTCGAATTCAGCATTTCATTAATGACAAGCTTTCCTGGACCAGAAGCATTAAAGCATCCCCAAAGAGGCAAGCTACCACTACCATGTTCAATCGTAGGAAGGATGTTTTTTACTCGAATACAGTATTTGATTTTCGCTAAATATACTGCTCGTTCTTCTTGAATAATTCAATTTTGGTCTCCTCATTCCAGAATGCAACTTCATCATTTTGATGATCCTTGGTGTACTTTAAACAAGTTTCTTTATGCGCTTTTTGTACCAGAGGTCTCCTTCGTGCAACTCTGCCATGCAGCCCATTCTTTCTCGCTGTACGACGTACAATAGACGGGTAGACATCGATCTTAGATAGTTTTAATGTTTGGCAAATATCACCTGCAGTCACTCGTGGATTCGCAGCAGCCATTCTTTCAATCCGTCTACGTTCTAAAATTTTGCAAGGTCGTCGAAACACACGCTTCTCTCCCTATTCTTGACTACACATCGTGCATCTTGTAAGATGCATGGATGTGTAGTGAAGAATAATCTTTACATAATCTTTTCAAAATGAAAAAATAAAGATAACAATAACTTCAAGAACCTCAGAGTCCCCTGGAGAGGGGACCATAAATATCTCCACTCCTGGCTCCCCCGCTGCCGATACCGGGAAGGTAGACCCGGGCAGTGGGGCTGGATCTACTACCGCCCATTCGAGATGTTCTGGGCCTCTGCCTAATTCACTTTTCATAAACTTCTGCAACATTCGTGGCCTTTCCTCAAATTTTCAATCTGTTGAACACCACCTCTCCTCCTCTAAACCTCACCTTTTTTTCCTCACTTAAGCCTAGGTGTCTGGGACGACTGACAGCGACCACTTTTCTGTACCCTCTTACTTTATACTCACTTTCACTCCAAAGGTCGATGTTGCGCATATGTACGCAATGACCTAACTTGTTCTCGTATTCCCGAACTCGAATCCTCAGAATTCTATACACTCTAGCTACGGCTTACATGCCAATCTGAAACCAAATACATCTGCGCTGTTTACCTTTCTCCTAATACTTCTGACTATCCAAAATTCTTTTACTACCTCACTTCCAAAGTGGAGTATATTTTACCCCACTCCCATTTTGCTGAAATCTCCATTTTAGGAGATTTCAATGTTCACCACCACCTTTGGCTTTCCTCCCATTTCAATGATATCCCTGGTGAACTAGCTTACAACTTTTCTATCCTAAATGACCTAGAGCAGATTGTACAGCACCCTACTCGTATCCCCGATCGCCTTGGAGATAGGCCCAACATTTTGGAATTATTTCTCACCTCTCATCCTTCTTCTTACGATGTCAAACTTTCTTTTTCATTGGTCTCCTCCGACCACAATCTTATATCTATTTCCTGTCCTACCGCTCCAATCCGGCCTTTGGATCCTCCCACGAGAAGACGCCTTTAGCCCTTAGGCAGTACGTCTGTGATTTCCCATGGAATGATTACTGCTTCCGTGGCTGGGGCCCTTCCGAGTGTGCTGAGCGCATCACGGAGGTGATAATTCTCTCGGGCATGGAGGCGTACATTCCATATTCTATTCCTACTCCTAAAGCAAAAAAAAAAAAAACTTTACTTCCTCTAATGCTATCCGCAACGGAGAGGAGGATTTCAGAAGGTACCGTCGCCACCCAACTCCTGACTCTTACTCAGCTTATATTTCTGCCCGGAATCGTGCAAAAATCTGTTCGACTCTCCAAAAATTCCTTTATCCGACGAAAATGTGAAAACCTATCCAATTCTAATTCTTTTCGCTCTTTCTGGCATCTAGCTAAGAACCTCTCCAACAACTTTACTTCCTCTTCTTTCCCTCCTCTTTTCCATTCCGACGGCTCAGTTGCCGTCTCCTCTTCTGACAAAGCTAAACTCTTCACTCAAACTTTCACCTCCAACTCAACTCTGGACGATTCCGGTGCTGTTCCTCCATCTCCTCCTCCCTCTGACTTTATTATATCTGAAATTAGAATCTCTTCCAAAAATGTTCTTTCTGTCCTATCTGGGCTCAACTCTAGGAAGGCGTGCGGTCCTGATGGTGTTCCTCCTGTTCTCAAGAACTGTGCTTCTGTGCTGACATCCTCCCTAGGTAAACTTTTTCGTCTTTGTCTCTCATCTGGTACTTTTCTTTCCTGCCAGAAGTTCGCTTTCATTCAGCCTGTCCCAAAGAAGGGTGACTGCTCTCAACCCTCTAACTATCCTCCACTTGCTTTGATTTCTAGCCTTTCTAAAGTTTTTTAATCTATCCTTAATAGAAAAATTCTTAAACACTTCTCTTCTTTCTAAGATGATTCCTAGACTTTGAAACAAATCATACGCTGCCCGTTTAGAAACGTTAATTTATTCTCACTTGTTAAAATGCTGTTTGAGGAGATTTAATCCAGGTATTTAAAATGATTAAAAGTTTTGATAATGCCGACGCCAAAAAATATTTCACCTTCAGAAATGCGGACAGAACTCGCGGTAATGGTTCCAAATTAGTGGGTAAACATTTTAATTCCAATGAAGTTGAAATTTGTTTCTTCAATCGTATAGTTGTTATTTGTCGAGTGGATTGCTAGCCAGCGTAGTTCAAAGAAATTCGATCGGATTCTTTAAAAAGAGAGACTAGATGCTTATCTTGCCTTAAACACCTAGTTGGAAGCATATTTTAGCGCGTAGAAATAATGTAGAATTTTCACTTGGATTCTCTCCTCTGTACTTTAAAATGTTCACGTTATCTTTAAATTTCTCCCTTTCCTTTCAATCTCTTTTCCCTACTTTGCTTTAAATTTTCTTACTTCTTTCTTACTTCTTAAACAGACAGCCTCGTAGGGACCAGCCGATCTGTTGCTGTTTGGTGTCCTTTGTATTCCTTTATATATATATATATATATATATATATATATATATATATTTATCGGGTGGGCAAAAAAAAAAAGGGAGACCTTGAACTTTGGCTGTAAAATCTAAAGTTATGGTCAGATTTCAATATTTTTTTCACACCCCACAACTAAGTAAATTTCCTATAGGGTGAACGAATTTCAAAGAAAACTACTGTAATGAAAATTACAGGTTTATTGAACATTTCTTTATGCCACTGGAAATTCTTCATTTACACCTACTGCATTGTCGGGTCGGCAAAAAAAAAAAGAGGGAGACCTTTTAAATCCTTCATATCTCGACAAATATGGTACATAGAACCATGAAATTTTAGTATGTTGGTACTAGGTAATTTTATGGTTTGTATGCCATCCTTTAGCATTTTAGCTGAAAAATTGGATTTATGGCGAATACTCCAGAAAAATCTTGCGATAATTAAAGCGATTTTAATTGACGTAAGCCAACTGCAGGAGGTTTGGACAAGCTTCTCAAGAAAATCGATAAAACAGGAGATTCTAAAAGATGGCATACAAACCATAAAATTACCTAGTACTAACATACTACAATTTCATGGTTCTATGTACCGTATTTGCCAAGATATGAAGGATTTAAAAGGTCTCCCTTTTTTTTTTGCCGACCCGACGATGCAGTAGTAGTGTAAATAGAGAATTTCCAGTGGCATAAAGAAATGTTCAATAAATCCGTAAGTTTCATTAGTTTTCTTTGAAATTTTCTCATCGTTGTGGGGTGTGAAAAAAATACTGAAATCTGACCATAACTTTCGATTTTACAACCAAAGTTCGAGGTCTCCCTTTTTTTTTGCCCACCCTATATATTATACTAAAACCTCTCAATAACGAAACCCCACTATAACGAAACCTCTATTTACCGAACGCATTTGGCATTTCGAAAAACTTCTCTTTATCGAAACCACGTTTCGTTATAAGGAGTTTTGTTCACTAACTCAGCCTGAGCTACACGTGTTCGTCTCTACCGCCATCTCCCTGATCGAGAAAGTAAACGGCATGCTGATTGGCTGATGTCTAAAAGCTGATACGTAATTAGCTTCAATGTTTCTCCCTCACGGCGTACTACACACAGCACTTGTATGATTCAGTTCAAGCGTACATTTCATTGCGTTAGCATTCGGGATCCTCATTGGCTATTTTCTTAAAATTTCGTTCAAAAATACATTATTTTTGTGAATTAATATAAAGTAAATAACTAATGAGGGTCTAAATAGGTCATTAAAATATACACTAAAATATCGGCAAAGGAGAACCTCTTTATAACGAACAACGTCTCTACAACGACAGCCATTTCGCTTATATATCTCGTTATAGAGAGGTTTTACTGTGTATATATATTAGGGTGGGGTGAAAAAATTTTCAACTATTGCTTCACTGGCAATAAGGTGGATTGCAGAGTGATAAAAAAGAATATGAGAATTAAAAAATTTTCAATTCATCCTAATGTCGTGCGCAACCCTTTAATTTATGTGGTGCGCACCTTTTTCAATTGCACTTATTTCTTACGCGCGTGTTCGATTAGTTCATGATGACTCTGCCTATCCACTCGTATGGCCCTTTAATTTTATAGGCGAAATTTCCCTCGGCTGACGTGAAGCCCACTTTGAATTTTCAACTTTCAAAGTTAATTTACCCTCAGCTTACAAGAGAGGCCTATTGCAAGGTAGCATGAAAACGACACACTCCCTCTTATAAAGTTTATTCAATTTCACTTCATTTAGTATATACATTCAAAGAAATAAGCTGATGTATGATTACAAATTTTGTTAAAAAGAAAAAATCAAATTGTTCATTTACAGAAAATGTTTACAAATATTTGTCTCCAAAAAAAAATCCTTTATACAGAGGGGTTTTTCTATTTGCGTGTAACAAAAAACAACAGCACTAAATCCAAATTTCGTAATCTAAGAAAAGATTGGAAAATTGGTTTACTTACAAAAAATTTTGGAAAGTTACTCTCAACAATGCTGCGCGAGTCCCGCAGATTTATTTCCAGAACAAAACAAAAAAAAAGTCCACCAAATAAATTAGATTCCTTCACAAAATAATTGACGGGTCATGCACAATAGGTCACAAACTTACAGTTTAACATTTAATTTGAACCAAATTAAATTAATTGAAAATTCACAAAATTCTTGGTCTGTTGGCTAACATTAATTAAGATCTTTTAACTAAGTTCTCTTTTCCGGTTGCTAACAATAAGTTCTTATACACAAGTTCGCGTAAACGAAGGCAATTCAAATTTTAAGTACAATCGTGAGACAGTTCTAATTCAACTTAGAAATTTTCTATTATCCCACAAGTTTTAAAAGTTATTTAAGCCACTGTTAACGGTCGAGGACTTGAACATACAACTGACTTAAAATTCTAAACTACACCTTAACATTTCAAGGGCTCCGCCTTACTCTATTCTAAATGACCTATCAAAACAATTTCAATACATAAGGTCGTCCATACGAAGGTTCTCCTCCATACATAAGGAAAGGAGGAGTCTTTACTGGGTGTCCCCCGAATCATTATCCCTTGATTGGATATTGTCCTCCCTCCCAAGTATAAACTCCTCCTTTTCCTAGAAATTAATTTAAATAGAGTTATTTCTTCGAAGCCACTTGATTTCCCAACTTTATGACCAACGTCATGGTCCAATTTAACACGTGGATTCGAGTTTGTCTCACAAAAGTCGCACCCCGAAGCGAAGAGAAACAAACCATTTTACATTTGAACCCTCCCCCCAAGCTTGTTTTCTCTTCCCTTGGGGTTTAGGGCCTCGGTCTGACCTCGGCCATAAATCTCGGCTACAAGGCTGTTTTGGTTTATACCCTCATTGTGAGAACACAAAAATAAAAATCGAACGAACGTTAAACAATCTGAAACATTTTCATTTATTTATTTATTAATAGGTCATAACCAAAACCACCTTGCTTTGGAGATCTAAACAAAAAATCTTAAAACTAAAATTTCTGCTCTTATTTTCGTAAAAGATTTCGGCACGCCAAAATTGCCGTCACAACATCCCTCCCCTCCTTTAATTTTGCACTCCGGTGCAAACTTTCTTAACTAGGGTCGGGTATCATCGCCTTATTGTCCCGTTTATTGGGACACTAACACTGGCACATTTAGTTTTAATCGTTCTCGGTTTCTTCGTAGTGTACTCAAGGTCTGGGCCTAAGAGCATACGGACGCTCAAATGGTGGCCCTGTGAAAGTAGCCTGTCTGCTTTGTCCGGGGGACCCTATTCCCACAAGGTCCCCGCGTGGAAATAGTTCGGAAGCACTAGGCGGTTCCTGTCCGCCACTCGGTCCTGCCAGTGGGCAGTAAGTGCACTCCGGTTCACCTCCACTAGTCGATGTTTCTCCGTTTCCTGGGCGAAGCTCTCCGTTAGGAAGTAGTTCGGAAGCGCCCGGCGGTTCTCGTTCCGCCACTCGGTCCTGCCAGTGGGCAGGAAGCGCATTCCGGTTCACTTCCCCGCGTCGATGTTTCTCCGGTGCCGAGGGCGAATCTCCAGAGAGGAGAGGCGGTGACCCTTCCCCCATCTCATCCCCTGCGCCATCCGGCCCGCGTTGTCGCTCGACGTCCCCTGGGACATCGATGCTGCGGCGGATGCGGTCCCGATGGATCACTATCTGATGTCCAGTGATCATGTGACGCAGGAGATAAGTGACTGGAGTCTTCTGTTCGAGGATGATGTATGGACCCTCGTACCGGGGCTCCAACTTGCCTCTGCCCGGTCGTGGGTAATCAATGTACACCAAGCCGTGGGGCGCCTTTTCTTCGAACGGCTTCAATTCCTTGATTCCATTGGTCTTCTCATAGCTACGCATGAACTCTTTCACTCGGCGGTAGATTTCGCTTAGACTCTTCTTTCGGTCTTCCGCGTATTCCTCTGGGTTGTACGGGCTCAGGCACGCCTCCTGTGGCATGCGGAATAGCTTCGAAGATACATTGGGGGGGGGGGGTCGCCCGTACATCAAGAAGAATGGAGAATACCCCGTGGCTCGGTGCACTCGGATGTTCAGGGACAATTCCACGGTGTCGAGGATTTTATCCCAGTCTCGTCCAGTTTCTTCACAAAGTATTCGGAGTTTGATGCACAGCTCTTTGTTCAGACGTTCGATTTTCCCGTTGTTTTGGGGGTGGTATGCGGCGGTCCGTTGGTGTTGTACTCCCAAACCCGGAAGAGCTCCTGCAAGGTAGAGTTCCAAAATTCCTTGCCTTGGTCGGATACTACTACGGAAGGGGCGCCCAGTTTGCACAATATTAAACGATGAAACTTGTCCGCCACCTCCCGGGCCGTCTTATCTTTTATTGCTGCCAGGATGGTAAACTTGCTAAAACTGTCCACACAGGTGAGGATATAATTGCTGCCTTCCCCAGTCGGAGGAAGGGGGCCAACTAAGTCCACGTGCAGAAGTTCCCAAGGACTGTGGCCTCGCACACAAGGCATTGTTCCCACAGTCTCTTTCCGCGTGTTTGTTCCGCGCGCACGTGTCGCACTTTTGGACCACCTGCCGTACTTGTTGAACCATGCCTGGCCAAAAATAGAGGTCCCGTAGAATTTTTGTAGTCCCCGTAGCTCCAGGATGAATGCTCCCAACGTCCGTGTGTGCGTTCCAAATGAGCTGCTCTCTCAACTTTTTAGGAACTACGATGACCTCTCTCTCTCGTTCACATCGATGTAAACCAGCAAGTTTCTCACGAGTTTGAATCTCGACGGCGGGATGGGCTTGGATACGGGCCAGCCGAAAGCCTTCATTTTTTCGATGGCTGTTCGAATTGCCGCTATTTCAACGTCCTTCTGCTGGTGTTTGCCGATTCCCCTGTGATCAATGATCGCTTTTTCGTATATCGCGTTCACAAACTCCTTAGTCACTCTAGGCGGGCGGGACAACCAATCGGCCACTTTGTTGAGTTTGCCCTTCACGTACTCGATGAGAACGTCGTAGTCTTGTAGGGTCATAACCCAACGTGCTAGTCTTCCATTGGGCTCTCGGTGTCCTTCCCTCAGAAGCCACTTCAACGGCTTATGGTCAGAACGGACGATGACTCTCTGACCAAATATGAGGGAGCGAGCCTTCTTCAATGAAAAGATGATTGCAAGCAGCTCTTTCTCGTAGGTGGAATAATTTAGTTCTGCGCCCGTTAGTGTTCTGGAGAGAAATATGATCGGTTTTTCGATTCCTTCTTGCTCCTGTGCGAGTACTCCCCCGATGGCTACTTGACTCGCGTCCGTGTTCAAAATGAACTCCTGCTCAAAATTTGGGTACGCCAGTATGATGTCAGTGGTCAGATTATCTTTGATTGATTGCCAGGCTGTCTCTTGCGGAGTGTCCCATCTCCAAGATTCCTTGGTGGACACTTCGTTAGGAGGGCGTGCAATCTGACTGAAGCCCTTTATAAATTTCCGGTAGTGGGAGGCGAGGCCTAAAAATTGCTTCAATTCCGTTTTGTTAGTGGGCCTCTGGGAGTTTTTAATGGCCTCTACTTTGGATTCCTGTGGCTTCACCCCGTTCCTGGTGACCACGTGGCCCAGATACTCCACCTGAGATTGTAATAACTGACATTTTTCTAACTTTACCTTTAAGTTGGCGGTGCGTAGGCTATCCAAGGCTCGTCGTACCCTTTCGTCATGTTCTTCTAAGGAACTTCCAAGGACAATGAGGTCATCCAGGTAAATCAGCACTTCCTTATCCAGTTGCTCCCAAAAAATAAAATTCATTACTCTTTGGAACACTGGTGGACTATTGGACAACCCAAACGGGACCACCCTGAACTCGAAATGACCGCTTCCCGTTGAGAAAGCAGTTTTCGAGATGCTGTCGTCGTGAATGGCCAGCTGCCAATATCCCGAACCTAAATCCATGCTCGAGAAATAATGAGTTCTGTGCAGCTTGGCCAAGGTTTCATCAATGATGGGTAGTGGATATTTGTCCTTGATGCAGATGGTGTTCGAAGGTCTATAGTCTACACAGAGCCTCAGGGCCCCACACTTCTTTTCCTTTAATCGCTCTTCCACTCTGGACTCCTGTGGTCACTCTTCGTTCCTAGTGATCACGTGGTCCGGGTACTCTACCTGTGACGGTAGTAATTAATCTTGTCTTTCACTCGTCGGTCTTCTTCATTTTGAGAGCGACGACATCGGTGAACGTGCGTCTTGAGGTGTGTCAATCTCTTCTTAGTCACTTGTGGAATTTTGACTCTTTCTCACAGACACTTGTTCCATTTCTTTTTTTTTCTTTTCGGGCGAGGAATCGAACGGCTGTTCCGACTAACCTCCCCGTTCTTGTTGCCTCAACCACCATGCCGATGTCATCTTGTCTTCAAGGTAGTACTCGTCAGTCGTCACTTTTATTTCTCAAGAGTAACTTTACCGCCTCCTTGGAAAGTGTTAACTTCCCGTTGAGATTTCCGCACCTGTGATACTTGCAAATCACGTTGAGCCTCACTGCACATCCCTTGCAGCGGAGAGTAGACGTCCAGGGTGAAACATATCCCCAAATTTTTCTTCGCTGTCTATTCCCATATCCTTTAACTTCCCTTTGGGATTCTGCTCGACAACTTTCCCAAGTATCCTCGAGCCTCACTGCATATCCCATGCAGCGGAGAATAGACGTCCAGAAGAAACCATATCCCCAAATTTTTCTGCACTGTCTATTCCCATATCATTTAACTTCCCTTTGGGTTTCTGCTCGACAACTTTTCCAAGTATCCTCGAGCCTCACTGCATATCCCATGCAGCGGAGAATAGACGTCTACGGGAACCGCATCCCCGGGTTTCATTCTGAACCTCCTTGTCAGAATCATGCTGGCTTCTTTATTCTGTCCGCTCCCATTCCTGGTCTGGTTACCTCTTCGTTCAGAGTGACGACTCTTTTCTTTTCAAAGTTACCTTTGTTTCGTCTTCATATCCTCCGAAACAACACGCCTATGGTCAAGTCTTGCGGAGCCTCTGGAATTATACAGAAACAAAAGAATTTTTCAACACCCCTTCCCATAGTCAAACTTAATTCTACTCCCTTACATGAATGGGCGGGTCCTGTGCAACCGTGTACTGAGAAGTTGGCAACTGTCCAAAGAAGGCTCCCGCTGTTCTTGTGCATAGCTTATGTCAATGTGACGGAAGCTCCACCATCGTCCAGCGCGGTGGAAGCTTGTTGAGCGACGAATACTGGTAGGGTGATCAGTCCTAGCCGACGACTCGCCGCTACTTCCTCTGAAGCTATTCGGGAGGCTTCCCCTTCCAGTCCTGCTGAAGGTTTGCTCGAGGGCACATCTCTTCCCAATGTCCCATTTGCTGGCAAATCTTGTACTGGCTCCGGCCACCTTCTTCCATTGTTTCCTCTTTGGAGTCTCTCTTCGTTTGACTTGGTTTGTTTTCGCTTCTGGTTTCTCATGGGGTTGTAGTAACATTCTTGAGTTGTGTTATTCCTCCTGTGACCAGTGTCACATTTCTTCCTTCTGGGCTCTCCTCTCTTGATGGACTTGTCTCCAACGTTCACCTCCACATCCTTGATGTTGTCCTCCTTCGTGGCAGTGGCTATTCTTTCTTCTTGATGTTGTGAGTTGTAGTTCCAGGATGTGGGAGGATTTTGCAGGTTCTGCAATCTTCGGCTTCTGTCTTGTGGCGTTTCTTCTCTTAGGACATCTTCATCTCTTAGTCCTAAGCTTGGGTTGTTTACCGAAAACTTGATTGATTCCATCCAATATTCCCGAAAGGATGTTCCTGTGATGAAATTACAAGCATACTCCGGCATAACGGACTTCAACGCGTCCTTAAGTATGCCGTCTTTAATATGTCTCCTTATAGGATTAGCCTGAACAAAGGCATTACCTGAACTTGATAATCTTGTGGCAAATATGTTTAGTGTCTCACCTTTTTCCCTCCTGGCGGCATTTGGGCTGGTTCCTGGATTCTCTTGTGCCCGTTCGCCCATAAACGTCAGCGAACTTGTTTCTAATGTGTGTCCAAAAGTCGTTTGCTCAGGACCCCTTACTGCCTGTGGGAAATTCGGGATATAAAATGAAGGGTGTTGTTCTCCTGATGAACCTGGTCTCCACCCAACCCTTTCCTGCGTCGAAAGTTCTTCTGTAGCGGGAGGAACTAGAAAGATTCTCCTGGGACGAACCCCCGACCTGCGGTTGTCCCAATACTCCAGCTGCGGAGTAGTCATTGCAAGGTCTTCCGGTTTTGACCCTCTTCGGTTTATTTCTTCCTCTAATTCCGTGCATTCCTTTAGTAACCGATAAATGTTGGAAAAATTTATCCTTTTTAAATTTTGTAAACTTTCTGTACTCATCTTCTTTAAGTTCATTCGTTCGGAATCACTGATGTCACTTGCACTGTCTTCTTCGTTCGTTATATTTATGCTCTTTACCGACATCGCGAAGCTTATTTGTTTATTTATTTTTATTTTAAAACAGTTACCGCTGTTAGCGACACTTCACTGTTCACAATATATTTACCTTAGTGCTTTATTCTGTACCAAAGTTTATTTTAACAAATCACTGTTCTCAATATTTTCTACGTTAGTGCTTTACTCTGTTACGCAAATTTATTTTAACAAAAAGTCACACTCGTGTTACCAATACCTTGCAATAGGATCCCACTTCTGACACCATTTATGTCGTGCGCAACCCTTTAATTTACGTGGTGCGCACCTTTTTCAATTGCACTTATTTCTTACGTGCGTGTTCGATTAGTTCATGATGACTCTGCCTATCCACTCGGATGGCCCTTTAATTTTATACGCGTAATTTCCCTCGGCTGACGTGAAGCTCACTTTGAATTTCCAACTTTCAATGTTAATTTACCCTCAGCTTACAAGAGAGGCCTATTGCAAGGTAGCATAGAAACGACACACTCCCTCTTATGAAGTTTATTCAATTTCACTTCAATTAGTATATACAGGGTGTACATAAATTCAGGATCTATTTTTGTGAAATAATTATTTTTTTCTATTTTTCTTTTCAGAAGCCCTTAGAATGAATACAGAAGAGCGTGTGGCAATAGTAATTTTGCGAATCGAGGGAAAGAAATACAATGACATCAGAGAGAAGTTTAGAAGGAGATTTCATAAGCCGGGGCCAATAGACAAGACAATACGAAAAGTGGTGAACAAATTTAAACGAACGGGATCTGTAAATGATGAAGCAAGATCAGGACGACCGTGTATGTCAGATCTTACCGTGAATGCAGTACGCGGAATTATCACTGAGGAGCCACGTACGTCCGTTCGTGCTGCATCACACAGACTCGGCCTCCCGACGTCATCTGTGCACAAAATTCTGAAAGTTAATTTGCAGAAGAAAAGCTATCATTTGCAGGTTTTACATGATTTACATGAGGAAGATTTCCCTCGACGAAGTGCTGTGTGTGCTGATCTCGTAGAACAAATCTGGAGTGATAATTTAATGGACAACATTCTCTTTAGTGATGAAGCCACTTTCCATACGTGTGGAAAAGTAAATCGCCATAACTGTCGAATTTGGGCAGATGAAAGACCGAATGATTTCGTCCAAAATTGTGAAAGAGACTCACCTAAAGTTAATGTCTGGATGGGTTTAACAAAATCTAAGGTTTATGGTCCTTTTTTCTTTACTGAAGCTACAGTTACGGGGCTTATTTATCTGGACATGTTGCAGCAATTCCTTGAACCTCAGCTGATTGGGGATAGGATTGTTAGTACCGTCGTCTATCAACATGATGGTGCTCCTTGTCACTATGCCAAAATTGTTCAGGATTATCTAAATGGACGTTTTCCAAATCGCTGGATCGGACGCGGAAGCAACAGACCTTGGCCAGCGAGATCACCAGATTTAACCCCTTTAGATTTCTTTGCATGGGGCTTTATCAAATCGCACGTCTATCAGACGAAGATTACGAGTCTTGAAAACTTACGTACACGTATACGAACTGCTGCAGATAACATAACCCCGCAAATGCTCCAGAATGTGTTTAGAAATGCTGCGAAACGATTTGAGATGTGCAGGGATGCTGATGGGCGTCACGTCGAATCCTACTCTTAATTATTTAATAAATGTTACCACTTTATCATTTTATGATTGAATTCCAGATAATTTCCAAGTGCTTCACAAAAATAGATCCTGACTTTATGTACACCCTGTACATTCAAAGAAATAAGCTGATGTATGATTACAAATTTTGTTAAAAAGAAAAAATCAAATTGTTCATTTACAGAAAATGTTTACAAATATTTAAGTCTAGAAAAAAAAATCCTTTATACAGAGGTTTTTTTTATTTGCGTGTAACAAAAAACAACAGCACTAAATCCAAATTTCGTAATCTAAGAAAAGGTTGGAAAATTGGTTTACTTACAAAAAATTTTGGAAAGCTACTCTCAACAATGCTGCGCGAGTCCCGCAGATTTATTTCCAGAACAAAACAAAAAAAAAGTCCACCAAATAAATTAGCTTCCTTCACAAAATAATTGACGGGTTATGCACAATAGGTCACAAACTTACAGTTTAACATTTAATTTGAACCAAATTAAATTAATTGAAAATTCACAAAATTCTTGGTCTGTTGGCTAACATTAATTAAGATCTTCTAACTAAGTTCTCTTTTCCGGTTGCTAACAATAAGTTCTTATACACAAGTTCGCGTAAACGAAGGCAATTCAAATTTTAAGTACAATCGTGAAACAGTTCTAATTCAACTTAGAAATTTTCTATTACCCCACAAGTTTTAAAGAGTTATTTAAGCCACTGTTAACGGTCGAGGACTTCAATATACAACTGACTTAAAATTCTAAACTACACCTTAACATTTCAAGGGCTCCGCCTTACTCTATTCTAAATGACCTATCAAAACAATTTCAATACATCAGGTCGTCCCTACGAAGGTTCTCCTCCATACATAAGGAAAGAAGGAGTCTTTACTGGGTGTTCCCCGAATCATTATCCCTTGATTGGATATTGTCCTCCCTCCCAAGTATAAACTCCTCCTTTTCCTAGAAATTAATTTAAATAGAGTTATTTTTTCGAAGCCACTTGATTTCCCAACTTTATGACCAACGTCATGGTCCAATTTAACATGTGGATTCGAGTCTGTCTCACAAAAGTCGCACCCCGAAGCGAAGCGAAACAAACCATTTTACATTTGAACCCCCACCCCGCAGCTTGTTTCCTCTTCCCTTGGGGTTTAGGGCCTCGGTCTGACCTCGGCCATAAATCTCGGCTACAAGGGTTTTGGTTTATACCCTCATCGTGAGAACACAAAAATAAAAATCGAACGAACGTTAAACAATCTGAAACATTTTCATTTATTTATTTATTAATAGGTCATAACCCAAACCACCTTGCTTTGGAGATCTAAACAAAAAATCTTAAAACTAAAATTTCTGCTCTTATTTTCGTAAAAGATTTCGACACGCCAAAATTGCCGTCACAACACTAAGTACCCCATTCCCCCCCCCCCCCCCCAAATGGCCGCCAGCCAGTCATTATACGCTTCATAACTCGAAAAGTATTCTTTTTACAAAAACGTTTGCAGAATCAAAAATTGTTTATTTCACATTTTCTACCTCATATAAATGTTTCAGATTTTTAATTAAATTTTTTATTTTTCAGGTTTTTGTTGGATTTGGATTTGGTAATTTCTGATAATTAGTAACAAATATGGCTTCTGCTTCAAACATTAGAGCTACAAGGAGTCAATCAAAACCACATTTTATATTTGGAACCGCACAAGAACTTCCTCTTACAACATTGCCAACAAATAAACAGGTGGGCCAATACCATGTTCTTTTAAAAGAAGCCACTTCAGTGACTTCACATAATTCTGATATTTTCAACAAAATTACTGAAGATATACTCTGTATTTGGAAAAAAGCTTCAATTCCTGCAATAGCTGACAAATCAGTTTATATCAAATTAAAGCGGTTCATCGGCAAAGCAAACGATCTTAGTAGATCAAAAAGTAGTGTCAAAATGAAAGAAAATTTTAATGACACCTTGGAAGAATTATTCGATATCAGTGCCTGTAAATGCCCTTTTATCTCCCATCAAAACTTTGGCTGTCCTGAGAGCTGCGAAGATGTTTACATAAGATGCACCTGTCGAAGAGAACTGAAGGTACCAAAAGAAGAGCTTATGTTTTTACCAGGATCAGCGATCGACGCGTACAATGAAAATAGGGGGCGTTGATAAAGTCATGACAAAAAGAATTCAAAAAATGCAGTCTAGGAAATTGCGGACAGAAGAAGGAATGGTTAAAAGAAGAAGAGAAATGAAGGACTCTCATATTTTAACCGAAATAGAGTGTTTTTCAGATGTAGAGAGTACTTCCACACAATATGAATTAGACCCACATCAGAGTGAATCAGACTATGAGTCAGTTGCCTTACAAGGTCAAATGAGACTTCCATTGCCTACTGTAGCGATGGAAACCGATAGATTTGGAATTTCAGATCGAGCAGCAGCTGCTTTGGCTTCAGCGGCTTTAGTTGATTATGGAGCAATCACTAAAGAAGATAGTACGTTTTTGATTGACAAGAACAAAATCCGACGGGAAAGAGAGAAAATGAGAAAAAGTTTGGTGATGGAGAGTAAAGCTAATCCTGTTGTCATATCTGCTATATTTTTTGACGGAAGAAAGGACAAGACTTTGGTGAAGGTGAAGAAAGGAAATAAATGATACGGAGACTCCATTAGAAATGAACACTATGTTTTGGTGTCTGAGCCAGGAAATGAATATTTAACCCATGTAGTTCCTTCTTCTGGTAAAGCTGAAGATATAGCTGATAGTTTGTTCTCCTTCTTTCAAGAGTCAGCTATTAATGAGAGCATTCATCTCATAGGATGTGACAGTACAAATACCAATACAGGTGCCAAGGGTGGGATCATCCACCTCATAGAAGAAAAACTAAAGAAACCGTTACAATGGAGCATTTGTATGCTGCATACAAATCAACTTCCCCTTCGACACTTATTTGAACATTTTGATGGTAAAACAAAAGGTCCAACATGTTTCACTGGAAAAATCGAAGTAGCACTGAAAGAATGTGAAAAAATGCCTGCAGTCAATTTCAAACCAATTAGAGAAGGCATTGATTTAATACACATATCAGAAGAGGTTTTCGATGATCTTAGCCAAGATCAACAGTATTTGTACAAAATTATTGTGGCTATAAGAAGTGCGAATGTCCCAAAAGATTTGGAAAATACAAAACCCGGACCACTGAACCATTCTCGATGGCTGACATTAGCAAATCGTGTCTGCCGCATATACATTGCAGAGAAAACTCCTTCATTGGCTCTTTATTCAATAATTTTCTTCATTGTTACAAATTATGGACCAAGTTGGTTCGATATCAAGAGTAGACCATATATATATGGAATGGACCACATCACATATTTGGAGCAATTAAAAGATTTCATCTTCCAAAGGATGTTCAGAATGTAGTGAAGCCTTACATTGCTAGAAACGCATATTTTGCTCATTGCGAAAATGTTCTGATAGCAATGTTATCAGATACATCAGAACAAAAACGAAATAGAGCAGTTGATTTTATTATGAACATTAGAACAAAGACGGAAAATGTGTCCAAAAATCAGAGAATTTAAGGTTCCTGAGATAAATTTCAATGCAAACGCATGGGATGATATTATTTACTGGTCAAAAGAAATGCTGACTGAACCTCCCCTCACTATGGTGCTCACAAATATTGAACTCAATGCACTTAGGGCTAAAAAAAACTGTGCCTACCCAATTATCCACTTCATTCACAAAGTGTCGAGAGGACAATAAAACTTGTCACCGATGCGGCCTCATCTGTATATTCCCAAGAATCCCGTGATGGATTTATAAGAGCAAGAATTAGGTCTCGTTCATTGCTGCCATATATGGAAACCAAGAAAGAAATGACTTCACTTTTTGACAATTAGCTTTTAATTAGAGACTGAACTAATTCACCAAAATTTCATAAAAGCAAACACTTCACGATTTTTGAAAAGGGATCTTTTTGGAAGTGTATTGATTATATGTTTCTGCAATTGTGGTAATAAAATGTCAATAATTTCTCTCGTTGATTAGTGTTGTTGTAGATTATAGTTTGAATATTCAAAATTATATAAGGTTATTAACTATTATCAAAGTAATATACTTCAGTCATCAAAGAATTTTTCATTTATTTAGAAAAAAGTGATTTATTTGTGATATTTACCGAGATAAATTTTGATAACATTTAAAATTGAGAAAATAATTTATAAAAGGGCACTTTCTAATGTACTTTTTTATTTTGAATAATTTTTATTCTATAGTGTTTTTTAATTGGATGCATATTTTTCAAGTTATAAGTTAGAAACATTTTTCTTTTTCCTTGTGGATTTGCATCATATTATAATATATATATATATATATATATATATATATATATATATATATATATATATATATATAATATATACACAAACCGTGCATGGAACAAGGAACTCTTCTGGGAAAATTAAATCCACTATAGTCCGAATAAGTAATGGTAAATGACAAACACTATAGTTTTTCTTTTTCATGATGTTAGCCCGACGTGGGCAACGGGTCACTCGCAAAGAGGCCCCGAAAATATAGCTTCCCTCGTCAGCTCTCTGCATCATGAAACGGACATGTTATGTGCCTTGAAAAGTGAACGCTCAATTTTGCCAGTTGAGGTTTAAGTTTTGGTTGTTGGCTAAAAATACAATAGTTATCCCTTTTTCTTTGATGTATTCAGTCCGACGTGAATGCAACGAGTCTTTTGCTTATATTGAGGTTCTGAATATAGTAGGCTAGATGTAGCTGTACCCTAGATCCTGTACCAAAGCTGGATCCTATTTGCTTCGCAGATAGCTGGTGAGGGAAGCTATATTTTTGGGGCCTCTTCGCGAGTGACCCGTTGCCCACGTCGGGCTAACATCATGATAAAGAAAAAACTATAGTGTTTGTCATTTACCATCACTTATTCGGACTATAGTGGATTTAATTTTCTCAGAAGAGTTCTTTGTTCCATGCACAGTCTGTATGTATCATGAAAAAAAAACCTCAGGGGACCATTCTGAGTTCAATCCCATATTATATATATATATATATATATAAATAAATAAATAAATATATATATATTATATAATATATTATATATATATAATATATATATATATATAATACATAATTTTTCTTTTTCCTTGTGGTTTGCATCATTCATTCATTTCACATGTTTAATTGTGAAATTCATTCCATATATATATATATATATATATATATATATATATATATATATATATATATATGCATATAACTGCAATGACCGCGCAGTATATAAATGAATAGAAACGACATAAGTGTTAAGGAACGTTTCCGCACACGAGGAAACGTTCCTTAACACTTATGTCGTTTCTATTCATATATATATATATATATATATATATATATATGGAATACACAGACCTATGTGTATGGAACAAGTAACCCTCTAGGATAATAAAATCCATTATAGTCCGAATAACTAACGGTAAATGGTAAATACTAAAGGGTTTTTTCATGATGAAAGCCCAACATGGGCAACGGGTCACTAGCAAGTGGATGTTCAAAGTTGCCAATAGAGGTTTAAGTTTTGGATGTTGGCTAGAAATACAACAGTTACGCTTTTTATTTTATGTGACTTCAGTCTGATGTAAACGCAACAAGTTTCTTGCATCTGTTGAGGTTCTGAATGTAGTCTAGGTAAGATTTAAACCCTAGATCCTGTCCTAAAGCTGTGTCCTATTTGCTCAGCAGATAGCTGGTAAGGAAGCTATATTTTGGGCCCTCTTCGTTAATGACATATTGCCCACGGTGGGCTTCCATCATGATAAAGAAAAAAACTTCAGTATTTGCCACTTATCATTTCTCAATCCCAGACGATTCCGGTGCTGTTCCTCAACACTCGGAAGGCGTATGGTCTTCATGGTGTCCTTCCTGTTGTTCTCAAGAATTATGCTTCTGTGCTGACACCCTGCCCAGGCAAACTCTTTCGTCTTTGTCTTTCATCTGGTACATTTCCTTCCTGCTGGAAGTTCGCTTTCATTCCCTGTCCCTGTCCCTTTCGGGATTTTGGTGAAACCTTTGCTATTGCGCTAGACATCAAAAGCTTTTGAAAGAATCTGGTACAGATTCTTAATTTTTAAACTGCCTTCCTTCGGCTTCTATCCTTCTATCTGTGCTTTCATCTCTGATTTCCTTTCTGGCCGATCTATAGCTGCGGTTGTAGATGTATCATAGATGACCACTGTTCTTCTGTTAAAGCTTTAATAGTGGTGTTCTTCAAGGTTCTGTCATATCACCCACTCTTTTCCTTTTATTTGTCACTGATCTATTAAGTCACACTTCCTGTCCTATCCACTCTTATGCCGATGATTCCACTCTTCACTTCTCCACCCGCTTCACAAAGCATCCCTCTCAACAGTCACTCCATGCTTCGCGTGGGACGGCTATGGTGCACCTGACCTCTGATCTCACTCCTATCTCTGATTGGAGCAAACAAAACCTTGTGGCTTCAATGCCTCAGAAACTCAGTTTCTTCATCTGTCTACTCGTCAAAGTCTTCCTCAGGACTATCCCTTCAACAATATACAACTCAATCTTTCCTCTTCTCTTAACATTCTTGGTGTTTCTTTTTCTCGTGATCTTTCCTGGAAAGATCACATATACTCTCTTTCCAAAACAGCTTCTTAGAGGTTAGGTGTTGTACCGGCCCTCCAGTTTCTTCACCCCACCTCAGTTGCTGTCTCAGTACAGGGGTCTTGTCCGCCCCTATATGGAGTATGCTGCACATGTGTGGGGTGGCTCAACCCACACAGCTCTACTTGAACAGGTGGAATCAAAGGCTTTTCATCGCATCAATTCCTCGCCTCTTACTGACTGTCTTCAATCGCTTTCTCTTCGCCGCACTGTTGCCTCACTCTCTCTTTACTATCGCTATTATAACGGACATTGCTCTTCTGAATTCTCTAACTACATGCTTCCTCCTTTGAGGATATCACTCAGTACCAGACTTTCGACATATCCTCATTCCTTTTCTGTTCAACTCTCTTACGCAAGAGTTAATCGGTATTTTCCATCTTTCACCTACTCGACCCGTCAACTCTCGAACAAGCTTCCTTAATCTATCTTTCCCCTTGTCTATAACCTCCACTCTTTCAAACGCAGAGTGTCCAGGCATCTCGAAAACCTTGAACCTTGATTTTGGCTCTCTTCTTCGTCTATGGGTGGGGGTCGTTATGCGGGCATTCGCCTTTGGCCCCTCCTTCCCGCATATAAAAAACTTATTCGAACCATAGTGGATTTAATTATCCAAGAAGGGTTCCTTGTTCCATGCACATTCAGTCTGTGTATTCTGTAAAAGTTATGTCAGATGACCACTCTAAGTTGTATCATGTGTGTATATATATATACGAGGGTACTTCAATAAGTATCCGCACTTTTTATTTTAGTGATAATATAGTATATATAATATATACTCGTAATAACGAGCCAAACTGAGATCTATAGGCTTATTTAGGCTAAAAACAGGATAGGCTTATTTAGGCTAGCAACAATATAGGCTTATTTAGGCTATTCGTAGCTGTCACATATCGTACGAGTAGTGAGCAGGGCTGCGCCGCTTTCAATTTCTACGCTGGAAGAACAGAGATCCGTGGTTCGTTTTTTGTGGGCAGAAGGTGTGAAAGGAGCTGAAATTCACACGCGTTTATGTGCTCAGTATGAGAATAATGCGTTACCACGGCGAAGTGTGTACGAGTAGATTCAAATGTTCAAGGAAGGTCGGACATGTGTGACAGATGCTCAGCGCTCAAAACGACCGTCAACATCAACCAGTGGTGACAAGCAGAAAGAAGCCAGAGCCATGATTTTTGATGACAGAAGATTAACAATAAAAGAAATTGCATCTTCATTAGACATCAGTCAAGGGTCAGCCTATTCGATAGTTCATGACATTCTTGGCTTTCACAAGGTTTGTGCAAGATGGGTGCCCACTGCCCAAACAGTTGACAGAAGAGCACAAGCGTAATCGTATGGACGTCTGCTCTCGTCTTTCGGCGCGGTATCATAATGAAGGTGAAAACTTTTTGGAGCGCATTATCACTGGAGATGAAACCTGGATCCATCACTATGAACCAGAATGCAAACGACAGAGCATGCAATGGAAGCATCCAACATCTCCCGTTGCAAGGAAGTTCAAAGCGCAGTGTCAGCAGGTAAAGTTATGCTAACACTGTTTTGGGATACACGAGGCCCTATCCTTGAACATTTTCTAGAGCGTGGAACTACAGTAACAAGTGCATCGTATTCTGACATGCTTCGGAATGAGTTAAAGCAAGCAATTCGCACAAAACGGAGAGGGAGATTGTCGGAAGGTGTTATTCTGTTACACGACAATGCGCGCCCTCATACCGCTGCACAGACTAGAAAATGCCTTCAAGAACTTAAATTTGAAGTTCTCGACCATCCAGCCTACAGTCCAGACCTGGCACCTTCGGATTTTTACCTGTTTGGACCACTGAAAGACGCTTTGAAAGGTCAGTGATTCCAAGGCGATGATGACCTGAAGGAGGCGGTGCATGACTGGCTACGCACACAGCCAAAAACATTCTTTTGTGATGGCATTAGGAAGCTTGTAGATCGCTGGACTAAGTTTGTCGAGAGACAGGGAGACTATATTGAGAAGTGGTGTTTATAATCTATCAGATGTGAAAATAAAATTGTGAAAATAAAAAGTGCGGATACTTATTGAAGTACTGTCGTGTGTATATATATATATATATATATATATATATATATATATATATATATAAAATGACAAAAGTAAATAGACACTCGGTTTTTCTCAAATTTCTTTATTTGATCATAAAAGTTAATATATAATAACAGCTCTATTGAATCAATATATGAAATGTTGATTTCCAAAAGGTGTTAAGTCCATTTTTGGTCAAAGTTGAGTTTGTACCACTGAAAAACAGTTCATGCCCATGCGCATCAAGGTATGTTATCGATTAGTTTCAAAAGGTATTACATATATCCCTTTCATAACGGACATAATAATATGGCTTTGTTTCGAAAAGGTGCAAAGTCGAATTCACTTTGTTTCCAAAACGATATAAATCCACAAATCCACCAACAGCGCCCTCTATAAACTACAATATTAGTATAATTTTATGTACCTCCGTCTAGAGATAAATGAGGATGTGTGGTGAACACTATGCATGCTGAGTCCAACACATGCATGGCATGGGCTCAACAGTGGTATGTGGCTCATCGTCAGAATGACATTTTGGCTTGATATAATTTGATATGATTGATTGAATTGGTAGAGATATTGAAATAAATAATACTGGTTTTGTACGGCTGTTTTTTTTTGGTGTGTGTGTTTGTTTTGGTGTAATCCAGAAGTCTTTTGGACAACATGTCTTTGATTGTGTTCCAAAAGGTGCTAAGTTCACCACCAATTACAAACAAAAAATGTATTTACAAATTAACTACTAGCTACTAACTACTACTAGCTATTAACTACTTTTTTTCAGACATCTTATTTTGCTTAATGGTATTCGCTCCCAACATTAATGCGAAAAAACTGCTTTAAGAACAGACTATAGTAAAAAAATATAAAATGTGCTAATATCTTAAAAACTGGTTTTATGGACTTAGTGCTTTTTGAAAATCAACTCTTCATATTTAGAATCGTGTAAAGCTGACATACATTCCGGCATTCCATTGATGAATTTTGCCATTCGTTCTTGAAGACAATCATCAGCACCGGGAACGAGATCCGGTGACTGCAGGCGGCGCGCAGCAACACCCAGCTGTTCATCCTTCCATACAGTAAAAATTGGTTGGTAGATAAATTGGTACCCTAGTGGTTAAGACGCTGGGCTGCTGGTGGGGCGTGATTCGGATTCGACGTTAAACTGTAGGTCTAAGGTGGAGTGACAAGCTTGACCTTCGTCAGAATGAACAATTCGGGCGGAAGCAAAACCAAGGTTAACCAAAACCAAGATATATATATTGTGTCCAAGGAGGGGCGGCAAGCTTGACCTTTGTGACATGAGAAATCATCGCACGGAACAATTGAAAGGTTGAAAGGAAAGGTCCCAAAAGAGCGGATATCTCTTCTCATCTGACCAACAAAACCACAGTTCCAAGGATAACTAAATGAAACGGAAATCCTATTAAACCCTTTATATTTTCCTTAAAATGAGAAGTAGCTTATTTAAATCGGATGAGTAGTCTCTTTACACATTTAGATTGAACGATAGTTCTTAAAAAATAAAGTTGACAAGGAGGGTAATTACAGACTTAACTGGACATTAATGAAATTTACAATGAACAAAAACAAACTGAATAAAACATTGACGCAGCAATTGTTCAATGTATCCTCCATTATTAGCAATGACCAATTGCAGCCTCGTGGGCCACTGGCGAACTGCTGTAGAAATGGTGTCTTGATCGAGTTCATTCCACACTGTTAAAATGCACTCTCGAGGTTTACTGACATCTTAAATATTTTGTTTGTCAACTTTGTCAACTAAACGTCCCTATATGAAATAGTTATCTGGATTTAGATTCAATCTTCTGGGGCGATGAAATCGGAACATTGTCCTTGCAAGTTTGCAGTGGTGTGAATGGTATCGATTTTGTAATTTTTTTCTACTTTCTTACTCTCAACTTTATTTTTTAACAATTATTGTTCAAGTTGAATTTGTAAAAAGACTACTCATTTTGAAGGAAAATCTAAAGGGTTTGATAGGATTTTATTTAGTTATCCTTGGAATTGTGGTTTTACTGGCTTGATGAAAAAGGTGACCACTGTTTATATATATATATATATATTTATATATATATATATATATATATGAAAATGAAACTGAAAAGGTTTATTGGCAGACTATAGTCCATATGACAAATATTATTGATACAATGACAGTTCATATACTAAGGATAGAAATATATACAATTGATTAGAAATAATACTGTAATGTCGAAGTTAAGTGGAGCTACAGACAGACGTTTTCGTACCAAGAAGTCCATAGCTTAGGCTTTAGAGGATAAATGGCAGGACTCATGGATAGCTTGGATGATCGGGTTGGTTGATTTTTTTAATTCTTTGCATTAAACTGTGTTGAGCACGTCTTGTTACCTCCGGGAAGCTCAGGACATTGCGGGTAGCAAACATTTGCGAAGCTGAGCATCTCGGGGGGTAATTTATGTAAGAGTCTAAAAGACCTGTTGTACAGCAAATTTAGAGTTCTGCCAGAACCTTTTTTATAACTCACCCACAGTTGCTGTCCGTATATATTACTGCAGAAAGTACGAAAGTCTCTCTTTAGCTTCACTTGTACAGAATTGAAAGTTCCTTATGGTCATATTCGCTTTAGCACACAGGCTTCGAGATTGTTTTCTTATATCCGAGTCATCACTCAAGGAGCTGGTAATAGTTTGACCCAAATACTTAAACTCTTGTACTTCCTCAATTACTTCACCATTCATTTTAAACCTTATATCAGCTGGCTGATTACAGCTTTTAGGATGAAATTGCATAACCTTAGTTTTTGTAACATTAAAAAGAATATCATGTTTCTGCGAATACACTTCGCAGACTTTTAGTAGCCGATCCAGACCTTCAACAAAGGGACTTATTAACACCATATCTGATATGGTATATATATATATATATATATATATATATATATATATATATATTTTGTTCTTCCCAACAGTACGCCTTGTACCCTCCTTTTATTTGTGTGGTACTGAAAATTCCATTGTTGCTGCCACCAATAAACAACTACTTGATGAAGATCCGCCGAGGTTATGAACGTTGTCCTATGTCGAAGTGTGGAAAAGACGACTCAGCATAAGGCTTCATTGAATACTCAGCATGAGGCTTCGTTGAATACTCAGCATAAGGCTTCATTGAATACTCCTTCAGAACTCCATATTACTTATTTATTTTTTCATTCATTATTAATGACTTCACATTTTTATTGTAATTTTTTTCTTATTTAGTGTTTGAAAACTGCACGTAGTCTGTGTGGTATATTAAGGCTGAAGTGTTCTCGTTAACATTTGAAGAGCAAAATAATTTTTTAAAACTTCAAGATACAGGTGTCTTTAAAAGCGAATTAATCCCCCCTTAACACTAATTGGATCACCTGAAGATCAGGGACCCCAGCCTTCTTTAGTTAGCCTTATAAGGCTAACTAACGAAAATATTACAACTTAACGTAACCATTCGTCAAGGGCGTACAGTTGACCTAACGACTGGTTAGGTCAAGTCGTGATATTTTCGTTAGATAGCCTTATAAGACTAACTAATTATATTACTGTTGTTCGCTTTATGTTGTTTATCATAAACATGTTCATAAACATGTGCTGGAAAAGGTAATGTAGAAGGTATCCGTAATCAATACGATACCTTACCTTACCTTACCCTTACTTCTGATAAAAAGAATGATTGTCTTATAATATATACCTGATCATTGAAGAAAATAACTTTTGGAAATGCAATAGCAATATTTATATTAATAAAATTATTCCTTACAAAAAATTCAAGAACGTTTACTTTTTAGTGTTCCTACGTTTTTCTTAGTTATTAAAATTAACTGAAGAAACATTTTGGTCTCAAGCGGAGAAACGCTATGAAAATACCTTCCTGTACCGTCAGGTGTCAGCGGTACAAAATCCTTTTGTTTTGTATTTCATTGTTGCTTTTATCAGTCTCAAATGTTTGACACCTTCACTGGGTATTTGTGAGTTTTATTGCTTGTCTATTTATACCCTTAAATACTGTGCGTCGCATATTCATTCGTATTTTCGATAGTTATGTCATGTATCTTATGTAAGTGAATGTACGTTTATCACTCCCTTTGCTATACTATTTCTTAACCATTATCAAGTGGGTACAATGTGAAATATTTTTTAAATCATCGTTAATTTTTTTTCATTCCCATCACTGACCCCCGTCCAACTGGGGGACAATTAATCAATCAACTAACCTCTCTCTCGTTTAAATTTTCATGATTACATTGTATTCGGAGTTTTGGTCGGAAGCTCCTCCAGAATTTATAACCTTTGTGACTGCTCCCAGGAGTCAAGTGAAAGACTCGGAACTCCAACTCCAACCATTCACTATTTTGTTTTTCGGTCTCTAATTGTGGGTTTCACCCTAATTGTGATGTTAGATACTTTGTTGCGTTTCACGAACGGTACCTGAATGAAGGTGCGAAATACAGGCCCTTTTTCTATAAACTTACTCGACAAATTTAGCGTTTCATAAATTAAAAATCGCAGAATAACTTCTTGAAAACATCGTTGGACCAGATGAAATGAGGACTGACGCATTTTATTACTTTATTAAACAGTTTAGAGAAAATTTTAATAGCTTTACTGAAAGGAAGCTTTCGATTTTAGGAGAATCATTCTCATTTAAAACTTTGAATTAGTATACGTTTAATGTGAATCCAGTAACAATATCAGTTTGTTTTTGAATTTAACGTCAGTTACAGCAGCAAGTGGGTCATACTAAAGAGGGAATTTACAGTTCTAGTTTTAACGTACAATGTAGCTATAAACCACCTACCACGCAAGAGGAATCACTTCAATCGCTGACACCCGACATCACAAAGTCGGATTTTCGGTTGTACCGCGCCATCATATCTACTATATGTTACTCTAATTGGTAATGGTTGAGCAAAAATTAATATCCAACATACGCAGTTGCCGTATGTTTTAACTTTACACGATTTTTAGGAATATATTACAATGGCATATCTTGGAAGACGTTTACAATATTTAACATTATTGCAAAACCAAAATAAATTTAGGACGAAACGATCTTTCATAAGTGGTTATTAGAAGTTTATTTCTTAAGATTTGAACCCCAGAAAGCCAACGTGGCTTATTACAATAAAAGTACATTTGTTTCCCAAAAATCATATCTTTTATTGTACGCCAGTTAAGTTTTATTATTGGTTAGTAAAAATAAATTGTTTATTTCAATCTGTATAAACAATTTTCATTAGGGGGTTACGTAGATCCCACACTGGCCTTCTAAGGTTAATAATATTGAATTTATTATTATTCAATTCATTATCACGTTTAAATTGGTAGCGCTTTGTACAGGGTGACATAGGAGGAGAATGAAGACACTAGTCGACCAGGGAAGTACTTCGGGGTGAATGTTAGCCAGAAGACAAGGAGCGCTGGAACTCCAGTGTCTCTTGTCACAGTCCCCTTTAGCTGTTCTTTTTCCGTGTCTCATCTACCGTGTGAGCACTCCAGCACGCTCTCAAATACATATTTCTCCCTCTATCCTTCACTACACCTACGTGCATCTTACACACTACACAATCTTCTCAAAATTTCTAAAAAAGAAGCGATATCGTTGAGCCTCGGAGACTTTGTTTTCTGCTATCTCCTTTTTCTAGGGGTCACTTTTGTGGGCGCTCGCCCTTGGCCCCCTCCTTCGTACATAAAAAAAGTCCCAATCGGTTATAATTAAAGCGAAAATACAAAATATCAAACAAAGTAAAAAGTTTAGAATAATTTTAGAAATATTTATTGATTATAAAAAATGGAAAAATGTAAGAGTCTCGACAAATATTCTTTCCTTAGTAATCGATTACAGTAATCGATTTTCGCTTTAATTATAACCGATAGAGACTTATGGGCCACCTTGTACAATGATGTACAAGATATAAAAATGTAAACTTTTATTTTATACCAGTAGATATTGTTCGTGCGAGAGATGCTAAAAAGAAAACTAAATTGGCAAATATGTTTTTATCTCTCGGTTTGGTTGTATTAAGAAATCTTAATTTACCAGTAATTTATCTTCTTCATTATACCGCGTTTTAATTTCTAATAGGCCTAAAAACTGCTTTAATTTTGTTTGTTATATAGGTTGGCTGCTTTTGGCAAATATTTTTAATGTTTACTTTAATATTTTAATTTTAAATGCAGCTTAGCTCGGATATAAACGTAATCGTGTAATTTGCTAGTAAAAAGAAGACAAACCAACCAACCATTTTCAAATATAAATTTAATAACGCCAGATTAAGGTCTTTTGGCCTATTCGAAACTGTTAATTTTATAATATATATATATATATATATATTGAGAGAGATTTGAAATGCTCTTGACTAAAAATTGAATTGAATTCAATCGTTTTTTATTAATTAAAATTTAAGTAGAGTTTAAATAATTTTTAGCGTATCTATTTTTTTAAAAAGAAATATTTTTATGTTAACAAATTAATTATAGCTTAAATTTTATTAGACGATTGATTCATTTCCATTTTGCGTTCAAGAATGGCCTAAACTATTTTTAAGATTTTTGTTAAAATTCGAATAATTTTTATATTTCTCGGATAATTTTTTGCCATTTTTTTTTATATATTTCAAGGATATAAAAGTAGACTGTTTCGTAAAACGTTCATTTCCCTTTTAAGTTTCTTTATAAATACAGAAAATTTCTTTAAATATTTTGTAAGGGTATGAAAGCTTTTATTTTCTTTTTTAATTGTTATCCACTGAAAGCCTTTAGAATACTGTAATAGAATTCTTGATCTGTGATGTAGGATTTAATATTTTCTTAACTTTAAACGCATTTATTAATAGAAATTAAGGTATTTCACATTTCATACAATTTTGGTTTTGAGAGTGAATATTCACCCAGTTTTAGATTTGAAATGTGTAAAATTATTAATGCAGTTCAAAATGGAATAATACTACGCAAATGTACTAAAAACGTAGCATAATGAATGTACCAAGAGATTAAGTATATATTTTTAGACTTACAGTATACATGTAATTCTTTGTACACAATAAATATATAGCGGAATAATATATATATATATATACCCAATTCTTACCCTATTGAAATTGATACGGATTTATTATTATTATTTCAAATTGTGCTACATTGCAAAAATATAGTTGTTTTTGCTCAGAAATTTCCAAACTTTTCTTTCGTTAAGACGACAGCATTTCCTAATTGTTATAATTTCCAGGAAACTTTCAGAAAAAGAAAAAACGTTCCGATGACTCCGGGGAGAAAGGGTTAAGCTTCATCCCCGTTTTCTATGACCTCATGGCATCCCATCAGAGTAGAAAAGAAAATCGCCGAAAATAGGAAAAATTTCTTGAAATGTCAGTAAAGTTTATGTGCAAATTTTAATTTGCCTGTACTATGCGCAGTTTTTCACTTACTTTTTTTATAGGAGACCCCGCACAGTGCCTATTTTTTCATAAAATTACTTATAGAACACTGTAATTTAGCTACATCAGTGATAAGAAGCTCTAAAGAAGCCTTAAAACTTGGAATTAATTAAAAAGAAAAATATGTTTTTTTATAAAGTCGTCCGTTTCAAATATGCATTTTCTGAAAGTATTTATTATGCAACCTAAATAAAAATTAATAAAATTCGAAATATTAAACTGTCAAAAAAGTTATAAACAGAACGTATAGCCAAATCCCTCTTCTTTTTAATAATTCTACTGGTTTGTCGGTTTCATTCACAGATTTTTACTTATTTGCTTTTATGTGAGATCAGGTAGAAACCTTTCATTTCAAAAAACGTTCACAGACAGTCAGTTAATTTAGTCTTTATATATATATATATATATATATATATATATATATATATATATATATATATATATATATATATATATATATACCATCCAAACAACGCTGGAAAATAGGAAAGGCAGAATGTGTAGTGTCCCCAAATTAAAGGCCCTACAAGGGACCTCCTCAACACTGAAGGAAAACAGCTTGGTTGTTAGGGGTCCAAGACTTTTTAACCAGACCCGGCTTTTCCCATAGACGCAATGTTATAAATTGGGGTTGCATTCTCGGACAACGGATCAGAAACTTATTTTGTGGAGAAACAAGGCCGAAAACACTTCCAAATGATTTGAAAAGTAATAATAACACGTTACAGCAGTAAAACAAACGTAAATAAACATTTTTATATGGTTTGTGGTGCATGAATGTCAATTCAACTCTGGAGGGTTTATGGATTGGGTGTTTAATTGGAACACTAAATGTTTCTCACTGACCTATAAAAAAATCACCAGTGAACATTAAATGTTAAATTAAAGAATGAAACAAATAAAGAAACATTATAATTTTTACAACAAATTTCATATGCAGTAATTTCAATAAATTTCATATTTTTACATTACAGTACAGTACAATTTGACAATATAAATTTATGTAAAGTTGAGTGTAACTTACTCGACTTGATATTAATCCTTTGCTCGCATAAGTGGGATTTTAAATATGAATGGTGGAGGAGTTAATGAGATGAAAACGCTGGAGTTTCTTCATTTGAAGAAAAGACTGTGGAGCTCTTCTGTGGGCTATTCTATAGCCTCTTTTCTGGGCCGTTCTGTGGGGTTTTCGCTGGAGTTTCTTGCTGGACTTTGCAGAACTGGTCCAGGGATAGGTGGGGGTGAAGCTTTCTTCTTTTCATTATAAATTTCTCTGAAGCATCTGATATAATTGCTTACTTTTCTTATTACTGCAGAGAGTGCCCTGTTGAGATCATTGTCATCCAATATGGCCATTCCAAATTCAAAATATTTAAGTACCTCTGCTGAGATCTTGGTTGCGAAGACCTTGGGTGGTGTCTCAACATTAGCTTCTTCTGCTTCTTCCTGAGCCCTTTGTGCATCCAAATGGCGGTGGGGGCAAAACTGATGCTGTTCGATGCGTCAGAGATGTAGCAACACTGCGCAAAGTTGCCACATCTCCGACGAAAACGACGTAATTTCAAAACGATGGTAACGTTAATCAACGACTATTTATAATTTTTTAATAATGCAACTGCAAAACAACGTTATTCAAAACGCTGTTAATCAAGGACTACCTTACCTTACAAAGGTTCCGCGCGATGATTCCTCATTTCGCGAAGGTCAAGCTTGTCGTCTCTCTTCTCGAGTTGGCCTGGTGAAGTAGTGAGTTGGGTTCTTGTGCTCTCCACCTCACATAGCCAGGTACGCCCGGCTCATCGGGGATTGTTCTGAGCCAGGCGTCTAATCTGCTTTTGAAGATGTCCACTGCAACTCCCTTCGTGTTTCTTAGGTTTTTGGGCAGCTGATTAAACAGTTTTGGTCCTCTCACAACAAAACTATTTTCTTTCAGGGTTAAGGATGTTCTCTCTAGCCTTTAATTTTGGAATACGACACAGTCTACCGTTTCTACTTTCCATCGTTGTTTGGGAAGTTATAGGGTTCAGAGTAAGATTAGGGACTAGTTTCTCCATTATTTTCCAAGTGTAAATAATGGTGTATCTCTCTCTTCTCCTTTTCAGTGAATATAGGTCTAGTTCGCATAACTTTTTCCAGTAATTTATTTCTTTGCACCCGTTGATCTTGGCTGTGAAGCTTCTCTGAATCTCTTCCAGCTATCTAATGTCTTCTTTTTTCTATGGGGATGTTAGGACCGAGCAGTATTCCAATTTGGGTATGATCAGGGTTTTCAGTAGAGGAATCATTACATTCCTATCCCTTCCTTTAAAGGTTCTCAATATCTGCCCCGTTATTCTCTTTGCTCTGTTTACTGCTATCTTATTTTGTGTTTCAAATTTCGCATCATCTGTCATTACAACCCCTAAATCTTTTGCTTTAGAATTTCTCTGAATTTCCTGTCCATTTGGGGGTATAATATTCCATCGATTTTAGATCTTCTTTTTTTCCGTACCGTAATAGCTGAAATTTCTCAGTGTTAAACTTCATATTGTTGTCTTCCGTCCATTTGTAGATTCTGTTTATGTCGGTTTGTAAAGATCCTATATCTTCTGGGTTTCTTATTTTTCTACTGATCTTTGTGTCATCCGCAAATGACGTTACTGTGCTGTCTCTGGTAACGTCCTCATCTATGTCAGATAGCATGATTATGAAGAGTAGTGGAGCTAATACTGTTCCTTGAGGTACTGAGCTGAGGACCTCTGATTCTGATGAGGATACTCCTTGTACTGTAACGACTTGCCGCCGCTCACTAGGGAAATTATATATCCATTTCACTACTTTTCCTGTTGTTCCCATATATTTCAGTTTTTGTATTATGATTCCATGGTCACACTTGTCGAATGCTTTAGCAAAGTCTCTGTATAGTACATCATAGTTTTCATTACTTTCCAGTGCATCAATAATGTTGTAGTGTTCCATTAGTTGTGATAGGCATGATCTGCCTGACCGAAACCCATGTTGGTTATCTTTGAATTTTTTCTGAGTTTCCAAAAATTCATAGATTTTCTGTCTAACTATTCTTTCAAATATTTCAGTGAGATGAGATGTAAGCGACACTGTCATATAGTTTTTGGCCTCGGATCGATCTCCTCCTTTATATAATGGGACTATGTTCGCGCTCTTTCAGGATACCCGGCATTTCTCCCGTGTCTAGTGATCGGCTTCCTATCCAGTATAGGGGCTCAGCGATTGCATTCTTGGAGTTTTTGATCAGTGTGGCATTCCATTTATCCGGTCTTGCCGCTGTGTGTGTTTTAGTTTCCCTATGGCTTGTGTAATATCATCCGTCGTAAAGTCGAAGTCCGTTATACTTTCCCGTTGTAGTTCTTCAAAGAACGCATTTCTATCGCATATCAGTTTGTCAGTTTTTGGGGTACTGAAAGATGATTAGTACTGAGCTCTTAATATTTCAGATACTTCTGTTAGATCATCAGATAAAGCACTGTTCTCGTTTTTCAAAGGTCCGATAGTCGCATGGCTTTTCGACTTTCTTTTTGCAAAATTATAGAAGTACTTTGAGTTGACCTTTATCGCTGCTATAGCGACGTCATCGATACTTTGCAGTTTATCATTTAATATTTTTATGATGTTGTTATCTTTAGTTACTTAATTTTGCAGTCACTCTTTTTCTCTTTCGAAACAATGCCCTCTTTTGTCTCTCGTGGTAACGGCATTTTTTTCTGTATTTGCAACTCCCATATCTTGCATAGGTGTTGCAGACCGTAAGATGGTGGAACTTGCATTTTTTATCAAATTTGCAGTATCCACTTGTGTAATGCGTGTTGGATAATGTGAGATGTGCATATATGCATTGCCCATCCCGATATCTGCAGTTCCCTTTCGCGTAGTATTTACATACGATATTTTCTACACTTTTACTTCTTGTTTTCTTATTATTTTCAAAGTTCTTAATTTTGGTATTATCATTATTTTTCTTTGTCTGTTTATTTTCTACGTTTTTACTTATTATCTTTTTATCATTTCGCTCGTTGGACAGTTTGACTACTTGGCAACTTTTACTTATTTCTTTTCTTTCATCTATGTCTTCCTTCCGTATTATATTGTTTATATCGTTATTCGTTATTAAATTGTTGTTCGTTATTATGCAGTTATTCGTTATTTCGCCCTCTCTCTCTCATCCACCCGGTTTTTTGTTGGGACATTTCCGGACCCTTGTGTCCTCATTATTTCATTCTTTTTTGTAACATTCGAGTCTGCTATGTCCATTTCTTTAAATACCGCGAGTGAATTTATCGTCCGTGTACATGCGCCACATAGAAATTTGATCCCCATGACGTGTTTCGCGATCGAGACAAGAGTTATTTCCCTATCATTCCAATTCATGCAGATAAAGTCTCGCATCGTTGACAGAAATCACACCGAATCGCCGTGTTTTCCGTTGTTTCCAGATTACACAAATTGCAGATTAAGTGAGAATTTGAACCCATAGCCACGCTATTCCTTAATTAGCGCAAAAAGAAATACCCACACAAATTCTTTCTTTCTTTATTTATTTTTATTTCTTTCCTTTCGATGGTCGAGGGTTTTTCGAGGGTTTTCTGACCTTTGCGTTTTATGACCTTTTTCCTGCCTTGTTTCAAACTTTCTCGAATGCCAACCGTATTTCATTCTAAATATATACGTTAAAACTGGTGATAAATTACGTAAACTGTATTGCACTTTCTTAGTTTTAATGAATTTCACTTTATATATTACAGTATATGCACGGATTCACTGATACTTTATACACTTTCGGGTGTAAACAGAATAAACCGCCGAGTAGTTTATTCCCTTCTTATTTGGGTGTTAATACAGAGAGACACAGCACGCCCATTCACCACAAGGTAGAAGCAAACAATTATATATTTTATATATATATATATATATATATATATATATATACACTGTGTGTGTGTGTGTGTGTGTGTATATATATATATAACCTTTGGTTAACCTTTGTTTAGCTTCCGCCCGAATTGTTCATTCTGACGAAGGTCAAGCTTTTCACTCCACCTTAGACCTACAGTTTAACGTGGAATCCGAACCACGCCCCATCAGCAGCCCAGCGTCTTAACCACTAGGCCACTTAGGATACCCATTTATCTACCAACCACTTTATTATGTGGAAGGATGAACATCTGGGTTTTGTTGCGCGCCGGCTCCGTCGGGTCTCGAACCCGGGGCCGATGGATTCGTAGTCAGCGACGCTAACCACTACACCACCGAGGCGCATCCATGATATATATACACACACACAGGGTGTCCTGTAAGTCTGGAACCATATGGCAAAATGATAAAAACGGCAATAAAAACGCCGAAGAGACTTTTGGGAACTGTTTGTGAAATGAGCGAGGATGGTAGCGGCTGTGTCATCGTCGGTGGATGTCCTCGGAGGCCCACTGCGTGGTTTATCTCCTATGGATCCCGTTTCCCTGAACTTTGCTACAAGTTTGCCGACACAGCTGTGTGTTATCGGGTACTAGGACAAAATCCCCCCCGAGGACAAAATCCCCCGAGGACAAAATCCCCCGAGGACAAAATCCCCCAGGATTTTTATCTAGCAACTAAGACAACAAATTTTATCTACCAACTAACGTTAAACTTTTTCCGCAGTTTCTTCCGATTTATATAAAAAGTTTCTATGAATGAAACCTAATATTCTCTGACCAACCAACTAGTTTATTTCCAAAAGTTTACCTCGATTTACAAATAGCTTTAATTTTAGTTCGCATTCTGCTTTCACCCATAGAAGATGGAGTTCGTTAAAAGTAATAAAGGACAAGTTAAATTATTATATGAAGGATATATTTGTGTGAAGCAGAAAGAATTGGCAAATGGTGTAGTATCCTACGAATGTGAACGCCGAAGGTCTAAAGTTCATGTAAAGCAAAGGTGAAAGTGTTCAAAAGTGAAATTATCGAAAAATGCACGATCACACCCATGCACCAGATACGCCACAATGTGAAGCTACAAAGTATTTCAAGAATTAAGAACGTGCAAGAGAAACACGAAACCACGCAACAGATTATCACAGAAGCTTGTGCATCAATATCGGAAGAAGTAGTGACGAAAATACCTTCCCTTCTCATCTTCGGCGAGATGTTAGACGCTACAGGACAGAAGAATAAGAACATTTACCTTTGCAACATGTGCTCAGGATCTTGTTATACCTGAAAATTTTATCCAAACGGCTGATGGTGAAAATCTTTGTTGCATAATTCAACGTCTGGAGGTAAGAGAATTTTAATATTTGGAACTGCTAAAAGCATAGAATTTTTAGCAAATTCCTCTCATTGGTTTCTTTGATGGAACATTTAAGTAGTTCCTGAATTTTTACTCAACTGTATACAATTCATGCCTTAACAGAGCAACATACAGTACCCTGCATCTATGCACTTTTGCCTGATAAAACTCAAACTTCTATACCAAACTGATACAAGAGGTAATAATATGACAAATTGTACTCCTACAAGTGAATGGTTTGATTTTGAAAAGGCGATGCTGAATTCTTTACTAGATAGCTTTCCTGAGTTACAAGTCAAAGGATGTTTTTTCCACTTATGCCAGAATATTTATAGAAAAATAGAGCAGTTTGGATTTCAGAAACAATATCAGGAAAACAATGATTTCTCTCAAAACGAGATGATAGCAGCCCTTCCCTTTGTACCCCCTGAAGATGTTGAGGCTGCTTTTGAACATCTACATGATCTTCTACCGTAAGCCTTGCAATCTTAGATTATTTTGAGATAACTATATTGGAAGACCAGTCGACGAGGACGCCGAGAGCCAACATTTAGTATATCTATATGGAATATGCACGCAAGAACAAATGCTGAGCTCCCACGGACAAACAATTCTGTTGAAGGTTGGCATAGGCACTTTGCTTCTTTTTCCGGGTGCTCTCATCCAATATTTGGAAGTTTGTAAATGTCCTTGAAAGAGAAATAAGTTTTCAAAACGTTTAAATGGGCCGAAAGTATTGCCGGCCTCTGAACTGAACCGCCAAGAAAGGAATCAAAGCTTCTGCATATATCGTATTCTAACATTTTACAGGATTATGAAAATAGAACAAATTTAGGATTTTTCATCAGGAGGCATCGCATTTAATTTAATTTGTTTTAGGCTTCGATTTTACTTTATATTTGCATTTTGTTTTATCATTAATTGTTATTATCAATAAATTGTTTTATTATTAAATCGTTTTACTTTGACTTCGGGGGATTTTTTTCATATTGATTATCCTTTAATTTTTTTTAAATTCGATGGGGGATTTTGTCCTCGGGGGGGGATTTTGTCCTGATACCGTGTTATCGGCGCTCGGTCTGGATGCAATCTGTTAAATTCCTCAGCGACCTCCCTCTGACTCCGATTTCCTACGAGCAGAATTACCTGGATGCGTTCTTCCTTACTCAAAGACATCATGGGCACTTGCATAAACGGAAAAACATGAATTACTTATTTTACCCTATGGTTCCAGACTTATGGGACAGTCAAAGTGTGTAACCAGCCATTTCGCGTAATGGCTGAAACTTTTAGTCATTTCGCGAAATGACTAAAATGACTTTTGTCATGAATTCATGGAAATAAACATCACAATAAAATTGGAAACCTTTATTTAACTAACTAAATCTGCTAAAACATACATACATCCACAGGTCTGTTGAAATAAGTGAGAAACACTCTTCAAATACATATTTGAACATTTGAACACACGTGAATCTGAATTTTCAATAGAGAGGTTTTCAAATACCTTCAATGTTATTCCGATGTCCGCCAGTGAAGGCCCGGTTAGGTCAACTGTATGCCCTTGACAATTGGTTTGGTTAAGTCGTGTTATTTTCGTTAAAACTAACGAAAATAACACAACTTACACGATCATTTGCCTGGTTAGGTCAACTGTATGCCCTTGACAATTGGTTAGGTTAAGTCGTTATTTTCGCTAAAACTAACGAAAATAACACAACTTAACCTAACCAATTGTCAAGGGCATAACAGTTGACCTAACCGGGCAAATGATCTTGTGCAAAATGACCAAGGTGGAATTTCAGCCATTTCGCGTAATGACCAAGTGAAACAGCCATTACGCGAATGGCTGGTTACACACTTTGACTAACATATATATATATGAAAATTATTTCACGAAGGTAACACGTGAAAATATTTATGATGAATAAAACCACGAAGGAAAGGAAACACAAAATGGTGCTCAAGCGCTTTCGTCTAATGACATCCTCAGGACACTGAAGTACATAAAAAGGTTAAGCCTATATATAGGTTACAGAAAGAAAAAAAGAAAAAATAATAACATAACACACACCACACCACAAACTATATATATATATATATTATACATACATATCTATATATACAAATACATACATACATAATACATACATACATATATATACATAAACAGAGAGTAAAAATATAAAAAATTAAAACCTTAAAGGATACCAGTGAGGCGTACAGATTTGTAAGGAAAAATATCGATTTTTAGCACAAGATCAAATGATTATAAAAATACAAATTTATACTGGAACTCTGCCCGGTTTTAACACAATGCTGCCTATGGTCAGGTTTCGATATATATAAAAAAAAAAAAAATGCAAATTAAAAGTTAATCGATTTTTAGCACAAGATCAAATGGATTATAAAAATACAAATTTATACTGGAACTCTGCCCGGGTTTTAACACACTGCTGCCTATGGTCAGGTTTCGATATATATAAAAAAATAAAATGCAAATTAAAAGTTAATAAAGTAGAAGACAAGTTTACCAAAGATTTAATGTTTACCCTTCTTATCTAAATCTGTTTTAAAGGAATTCAACATAACAGGATCGAGTTGAAAAAGACCTTTGCTTATGTTGAAGTTATTTGAAAGTTGGATAATGGCAGACTCAAGAATATTTCTATTAACAATGTTGCTTGAATGGAATAAAACTGAAGCATTATTCCAATCAATACAGTGGGCTAACTCTGACAAATGGACTGCAGGGCACTGGACAACTGTCCTGTTTATACGGAATATTGATGCTGTTTTATACGTGTGTGCAAATCCTTTCCCGTCTGACCTATGTAAAAGGAATCACATTGTTTACAAACCAATTTTATAGATAATGCCTGAATTATTGGTAGGGCTATTTTTTACTATGATATTTTTCACAATATTGTTATATGAAAAACTACATTAATATCCAAAAGTTTAAGTACATTAGCAATGCCTAAAAAGCCCGGGAAAAATGGAAGTACTAAAATATTTTTTGACAAAGTACGAGTGTTAATATTGACACGATAGAAAGTTCGTTTTGCCTTGTTGAGACAAGATTTCATAAACGCAGATGGATAACACAAATCACTTCCAATACCGTTGATTTTTTCCAATTCGGCATCGATGTATTCCGGACTGGCGATCCTAAGGGCGCGGAGAAACATTGATGAAAATATGGCCTTCTTAGTGGGGGTATCATGTCCCGAGTAAAAGTGTACGTAGGACAAATTGTTTGTCGTTTTCCGATAGATACTAAACTTAAAACCTGGGCTTTCCCTATGTACACGCACATCCAAAAATGGGATTGAATTGTCTTGCTCAACTTCTAAAGTAAACTTAATGTATGTATGTTATTTATTTTTTCTTTTTTTTCTTTCTGTAACCTATATATAGGCTTAACCTTTTTATGTACTTCAGTGTTCCTGAGGATGTCATTAGACGAAAGCGCTTGAGCACCATTTTGTGTTTCCTTTCCTTCGTGGTTTTATTCATCATATATATATATATATATATATATATATATATATATATATATATTATTGAAAGCTCTAAAAATGCCCAAACAGATACAACAAATTGAAAATAAAAATATTATTTTATAAAGGTATAATTACTCAAATATCAATTTAAAAGAAAATTAAATGGTTATAGAATATGAAATTCGTAACATATGACATTTTTATCTTGGGATGTAGCCCTTGTAAAACTCTATTTATAGTATAAATTTTATGTTCACACCTTTCAGAGTTTTTATTTTAGAAATTTACGAAGACCATTTTTGGTTTAATTCTCGACTTTTACAGTTAAAATGGAATTCCTGAAAACTTAACGGTCCAAGTTGACCTGAATTTTATATTATATGAAAGTACAATCAAAGGCCTGCATTCTTACATATTTTTTTTTTTAATTTTGGGAGGTAAAATTTATCACTCATTTTTTTTTTTTTTAATAAAGTTAATTTACAAATGATGTCTTCAACGATCCATAAAATTTTAACTATAAAGATGAAATATGGAAATGAATGTAATATTCCAAATAGATCCCTTATTAAAACCCGAAATGCAAAAAAAATATAAAAATTTGTTGAATTCCCATCTTTAGGACCATATCTACTGCTGCGTACAGTAAAGTGGTGAATGAAATACTTTCATGATACAAGGTATAAATCTGCATTTCGCGCTCATGCGTCTAAAGCGCCCGACATCATTTGCAAATGGGCTTTATCTTCTTTTTTTTCTAATTGAAATGGCGTTAATAAAGGAGCGTAATATTATGAAAGGTGCACTGGTTCAAGGGTTGAATTTTACGGTTAGATCCATCGCTGAAGAAACTCTCGCGCGCATACATTAGACAAGACAGAAAGAAAGAAAAGGATCGAGAAATAACTCGCTCGCAAACGCAAGAAGGGGCAAACGGGGGGCAAAGAGTTTCGATCGAAGGAACCGAAGCAGTTACTAAGTATAAGAACCCAAAACTTTTACTAAATACGCTTCTTATATATGACAATAAATGGTACGTTCTTCCGGCTCGTTCCCAGATTTCCTTTACGGCCTCCCTAAAATACACAGACGAAACCTACCCATCAGACCCATCCTTTCTGTCTACACTACCCATAATTACAAACTAGCAAAATTCCTAATTCCTACCTTAACCCCCATAACCCAGAATAAATATTCCATTCCCATTTCCTCTGAATTCGCTAAAGAAATACTGACTGTAAATAACTCAACCAACTTCTATATGCACAGTTTTGACATAGTATCCCAACGCACCAATTAAAAAAGCCATTAACATCTATCTGTATCAACAATTTATTTTCTAACAGTCAGAACAGAGTCCTTAATTTAAAAAAAACAAGAATTTACCAAATTCACCAACCTGATCCAAAAATAGATCAAATCCACCACAGATTGAAACAGAAACGAGTTTGGCTTCATTCAGTTGCAAATTTTTGTAGAATATCCCGTTAAAAATCATGAAAAACCAAGCATTGGAACAATTCGGTTTTGGCCTTACTTTAAACGCGTGTTGTTCAATTTATTTTAATTACCGAAGGGATGAAAAAATAAAATTCCAAACCTTTTTCTTTTTATTTCTTGTCTGATCCAGCTCATTTTCTTGTACATTATTGTGGGTGTCGAGAAACACGCTTAAATTTCAAGTCACTCAAACAATTTACAACTACTCCATTTCGATACAAAAAAGTAGTATAACCGCAAAATGGTAGAGTGCAAATTGCAATGCAATGTTGATCAATTGTTGCAAAAGGGTGGAGAGGCGTTGGCACCTGGGAGTGAAACAAAAAAAAAAGGAAAAGGATATGCAAGCAAGGGTAAGGGCTTTATATATATACATACAGCCTTCTAAGCCATCTGGCTGGATATGCCTTCTAAGCCAACTGATGCTGTCAAGAACGAGAACATCTCTATTAATATATACACTAATTAAATAAATAGCGCAATCTGGCACTACAAAATTTATTGATTATATATATATATATATATATATATATATATATATATATATATTAGGGGGGTCGAAACATCAAAAATCGAGTTTCTCCAATTCCACAGTATGCACGTAGTTGGAAATGATGATCTCAACATCTTGTAAAAAAAAATGAGTGTATGCGACCCCCCCTTACCCCTTCCATAGCATCCCCCCCATTTTACTCTCTCCACAGATATAAACCCCAAATGTGATAATCATGCATTATATTAAGTCTTATTAAGTAAATTAGATTAATTTGGATAGATTATTTAAATAGAGTTTAAGATAGATTGAATAGATTACATAGTTTAATTTAGATAGATTAGATGAATTATATAAATTATTGTCACGTTTTTTTTGTTTAGTTTCAGATTGTTATTTTCAGATTGTTTATGATTGAATGATTTAGGATTTAATTCCGAATGAGTTATATTAAATTCAGATTGAATGATTCAATTGCTAGAATTTAACAATTAGTTTCTTGTTATTAATGCTACTAGGCCTAAATAAGTGAAATCATGGCGACAAGAAGCAAAACGCACAATTCAACATTTGGTCACCCTGCAGAATTTCCACTTTCAATGACTCCTTCAAAGGCTGACGTATTTAGGCATTATTTATTGGTAAGAAAACGAGAAGAACTGATTTCGAAAGGTTCTAGAACAGCAAAAGAATGTTACAGAATTGTCACTAAAGATGTGAAGCTATTTCGGAGAAGTTTTCCTTTCCACATATAGGATGTGAATGAATAGCTATAAAAGTTGAACGATTGATAGAATCTGCAGCAAAGCTAAATAAAGTACCATTAAAACAAAGAAACAACAGTTTTCAGCAGAAGGTGGAGACATTCGATGAAATGTTTGATATTTGCACTTGTACTTGTTACGATAAAAAAATCAGTCAAACGAATTGCAGATGTGATATTAGAGTTCCAATGATTGAGTGGGAGTCTTTTGTGGGGCAAAAAAAAAGAAAAAACCAACTAGGACCAATCGACAGAGTAACGACTTCCGCAAGAAAAAGGACTCACGATAGAGTTAAAGGATTAGAAAGAAGAGCCAAGATAAGCCTAGATATAAATGTCGTCTCAACCAGCAAACTGGACCCTTTACATATTATGGAAGATGAGAGCATGGAAATTGATGATGACAGCGACGATATTGACTTTGTTCCTGATTTTGAGCTGAGAGAAAACCATCAGAACAGAATTATTTATGATAACTTAGCAATAACAGCAGATAGATACCGTGTAAGCTACAGAGCTACTGCAGCTATAGTAAATGCAGCTTTGAAGGATATGGGAATATTAGACGAAACCAATATGTTGGGTAGGAAAAAAGTGGAAAGAGAAAGAATACGTGTGGGTAAAAAGAACATAATCAAAGTGAAATCAGAGAACACACAGATTGAAGGCATCGGATTTGATGGTAGAAAAGATCAAACTAAGACAAAGAAGGGAATGGAGTACGAAGAACATTATGTAATAGTCAAAGAACCTGGTGATGTTTACATGGATCATATAGCTCCAGATAACGGAACTGCTTGTTGTATTGCAGATGAAATAACTTTTATAGTTGATTCTAATAGCAAAGAATACCTCAAAGCTTTGCTATGCGATGGCACCCCAGTGAACACTGGCAGGATTGGCGAAGTGCTAAAATTGATTGAATTATATCTGGACAGGCCGGTACAATGGCTGATTTGCCTTTTGCCTGCAAACGAACTGCCCTTCAGGCACGTATTTGAAGCAATTGATGGAAAAACTTCGGGACCAAACACCTTCATAGGTTCTCTTGGAAATAAACTCCGAGAGGATTTGACCAAACTGGATATAGTTGATTATACCCCTGAAGAGGGCAACATTAAAGAAGTTTCGGCCGATATTGTTAAAAGTTTCAGCAGTGACCAAAAATATATGTATGAAATGGGCAATATCATACAATCTGGCCGCATCTCACAAGCGTTAGCCACCAGATCCCCAGGTGCCCTCCATCATGCAAGATGGCTAACAAGAGCAAACAGGATCCTGCTCTTATATGTCTCTACACGGAATCCAAACAAAAACATCCAAGACCTAGTAAAAATTATAATGCTGGTTTACGCTCCAGGCTGGTTTCGGATAAAGTCTCATACAAAGACAAATGAGGGAGCATCTAATTTTTGGTATATCATGTACTTCCTTAAAGGCTTAGATAAAAAGCACCGGATGATTATGGAGTGTCCCCTCAGAAATAACGCTTATTTTGCCCACCCAGAGAATATCTTACTCTCAATGATGATAGACACAAGAAGAGAGGTCAGAGAGCTGGCTCTTCAGCACATCATTCGAGAAATTTTGAGCTGCCAAAAACACTGAACTTTGAAGCAGACGATTATCCTAACATGATCGACAGGGACAACGAAACCATCACCCCTCCACCTATTTTACAGAATTTGACAAATGATGATCATCTTAAAGTTCGAAATGAACCACTTCAGCTTATTCCTTTCCCTGTCACAGCCAGGGAGTAGAACATGCTGTAAATGTGTAAATGTGTAAAGGCTGTAAATTTATTTTGAATGTACTGGAGTCGAGAAAAAAGCTACCTGTGTTCCAATGGAAAGGCCAGTGGTGTCAGTAATTTACGATTTTAAATTTCTTAAGGTGAATATTTTGATTTTAGTATGCTTCAATTGATTCTTTAAGTAATATACGGAGAAAGATTTCATATATATATATATATATATATATATATATATGCAATAAATCACAAAATAACACGTGATCTTATTAATAAGCAAACAACCACAGGGAAAAGGAAACACAAAGTCCGAGCGCTTTCGTGATATATTCACATTATCAAGGAGGAACAGAAAATAGAGAGAGATTACAAAGTAAATGAGTTAAATAGACAAGCAAAAAATTCACAATCGGCACCTCAAATTAAAGGCCTTAAAGCCCTCTAAAGATTTTTTCAATTGATAACATAATCTGTAGGCTGCTAAATTACTAAATATGTATATAGATGAAATTAGACAAAAAAAAACCAATACAGAGAACAAAAATTATTATAATGGTTATTAACACTAATATTTAATTAAAGCAGGCAATTAATTGGCAAGAATTTAATGAAAAACAAATAGATAACGTAGATAACAAATAGATAACATAATCTGTAGGCTGCTAAATTACTAAATATAAAAAGACTATATAGATGAAATTAGACAAAACACCAGTACAGAAAACAAAAATTATTATAATGGTTATTAACACTAATATTTAATTAAAGCAGGAAATTAAATGGCCAGAAATTAATGAAAACAAAGGGAATGGTGCCATCGTCTTACAGAATATTACAACAAATTTTCACAAACAGTCTGGAAAAGTTGTTATCCCAAAAGCAACCCAGTTGAAAAGTCCAATAAACCCCCCAGCAACCAAAGATTATACACGAAAGAAATATTACAATTAAAATAGACACATAAGAATGTTAACAGTTCTTACAATAATATTTATTTATTTAACCAGGGCAAACCATTAAGGGGGCAAGAATGCAGTCAAGAAAACAGTAGGCCCTTCGCCAGCTTTCTGACAATGCACGAATCTAATTTATACAACCCAGGACTAATATTAAGGACCAAATCCACATTATTCTTGATCACACTTGATTCCAGTATATTTCTGCTAACAAAAGATTTACTAAACCTTAATTTGGAAGCATTTTTCCAATCAATGGGATGATTAGTATCTCTTACGTGAATGAAAATGGCTTGTCTCCATTCTTAATCCTCTCCTTGGAACAATTTCACAATCACACATAAATAATAATGTAGACCTGGTGGAAAAATTAAATAGTATCAGGGTCAATTACAATTTTAGATTGGTAAGCTTTGATGTTACCGCTTTATTTACAAGAGTCCCGGTGGAGGATCTATTAGTGTTTCTTTCGGAAGAATTGGTTAAGCCTAATTTGTCATTACCTGTGGCTACAATTATAGAATTAATTAAGCTGTGCATAGTAGACTCAAAATTTGTGTTCAATAATGAATATTTTAGGCAGAAATTTGGTATGGCGATGGGAAACCCTCTCTCCCCCATTTTGAGTAACTTATATATGGAGTTTTTTGAAAGTAAGTTATTAAGGAAGATTCTGCCAAATTGTGTTCCATGGTTTAGATATGTAGATGATGTTCTTTGTCTTTGGCCAGTGACTTTAAATCTCAATGAATTCTTACCCAAACTTAATAATTTAACTCCCTCTATCAATTTTACAGTTGAAATAGAAAAAGATTCTTCGATCCCTTTTTTAGATGTTTTAATATATAGGTCTGGAAAAAAGTTTAAGTACAATATTTACAGAAAACCCACTAATAATTGTTCCTATATACATTATTATTCTGATCACCACATTAATGTAAAACGATTCGTTCTTTCTACTTTGTTCCTAAGAGGTCTACGAATTTGTAGCCCAGAGTTCATTGACGACGAAATTAGTAAAATATACAAAATTGCTTTTGATTTAAAATACCCAAAGAACTGCATAGATAAGTCCTTAAAAATGGCAAAGAAAACCTTCTACGAAGTAAAGGATAAGATTCCTTATAACACAAAAAATGTTTTAGTGTTACCATTCAGAGAAAATTTCCTTGATCTGCCGAATCTGCTGAGGACTTTTAACGTAAATATTGCGTTCAAAAATTTAGATGTAATTAAGAATTAATTGATTAAGAACTCCCCGTTAAGTGAACATGGTTGTGTATATAAAATCCCTTGCACAATATGTAATAAATTTTACATTGGCCAAACTGGTAAGACCCTTGAGTTACGTATTAAACAGCATCAATACAGTATAAGAAGTGGCCAGGAATCTAACGCCATTTTCATTCACGTAAGAGATACTAATCATCCCATTGATTGGAAAAATGCTTCCAAATTAAGGTTTAGTAAATCTTTTGTTAGCAGAAATATACTGGAATCAAGTGTGATCAAGAATAATGCGGATTTGGTCCTTAATATTAGTCCTGGGTTGTATAAATTAGATTCGTGCATTGTCAGAAAGCTGGCGAAGGGCCTACTGTTTTCTTGACTGCATTCTTGTCCCCTTAATGGTTTGCCCTGGTTAAATAAATAAATATTATTGTAAGAACTGTTAACATTCTTATGTGTCTATTTTAATTGTAATATTTCTTTCGTGTATAATCTTTGGTTGCTGGGGGTTTATTGGACTTTTCAACTGGGTTGCTTTTGGGATAACAACTTTTCCAGACTGTTTGTGAAAATTTGTTGTAATATTCTGTAAGACGATGGCACCATTCCCTTTGTTTTCATTAATTTCTGGCCATTTAATTTCCTGCTTTAATTAAATATTAGTGTTAATAACCATTATAATAATTTTTGTTTTCTGTACTGGTGTTTTGTCTAATTTCATCTATATAGTCTTTTTATATTTAGTAATTTAGCAGCCTACAGATTATGTTATCTATTTGTTATCTACGTTATCTATTTGTTTTTCATTAAATTCTTGCCAATTAATTGCCTGCTTTAATTAAATATTAGTGTTAATAACCATTATAATAATTTTTGTTCTCTGTATTGGTTTTTTTTTTGTCTAATTTCATCTATATACATATTTAGTAATTTAGCAGCCTACAGATTATGTTATCAATTGAAAAAATCTTTAGAGGGCTTTAAGGCCTTTAATTTGAGGTGCCGATTGTGAATTTTTTGCTTGTCTATTTAACTCATTTACTTTGTAATCTCTGTCTACTTTCTGTTCCTCCTTGATAATGTGAATATATCACGAAAGCGCTCGGACTTTGTGTTTCATTTTCCCTGTGGTTGTTTGCTTATATATATATATATATATATATATATATATATATACAGGGTGGGCCGTAAGTTTCCATACATAGGAAAAATAAACATTTTTTTTATGGACAACCATTTTTATTTATAATATGCTCTACATGGTTGCCATTGTTTTGAAAACACATTTCAATACGTGTTCCCCACTGTTGATGAACACGCATTAGCACAGTTGACGTTATGCTTGTAATGGCGTTGGTGATACGTTCCTTTAGATGATTTATGTCTCGTATCTTTTCCTGATACACCATGGCCTTCAAGTGCCCCCAAAGATAGAAATCAAGGGGGGTGAGATCTTGGGATCTGGGAGGCCACTCCACAGGACCACGCCGACCAATCCAAGCATCCGGAAACTGCTGATCCAAATACCGACGCACGTGAAGACCATAATGAGGTGGAGCTCCATCTTGCTGGAAGTAAACTGGGAAGTTACCTTCCTCGTTTAGCAGGGATGGGAAAATCTCTTCTTGCAACATGTTAAGATACCTTTCGGCATTAAGATTTCCACTGACAAAAATTGGTCCAATAATTCTGTCACCCCATATCCCGGCCCACACCATCACTTTACCGGCACCTTGCATCTTCGTCGGACTCAGCCAGTTAGGGTTAGCATTACTCCAATAACGTATGTTTTGCCGATTAACCTCTCCATTGACGTAAAAATTTGCTTCATTTCGTTGCTCTTTCGTCAAACGCATATTCTTAGGGTATCTGAAACATAAAAACAAACGTTTAAATTTTCCTCTGTATGGAAACTTACGGCCCACCCTGTATATATATATATATATATATATATATATATATATATATATATATATATATAACTTACTTTAACTTTAATTATTTTTTTTAATAATCTTTGTCATTTATCAGGTTTTTTTATTCAAAGAATTGGTTTCAATTTCATTTCAATTTAAAAAAGGGGGGGGGGGCGCAAAGCGGTGTAATTACACTATTTTGTATAGGGGCCCAAAGGAAACTCCGAGTAGTGTGTAGAATAAGAATACAAAATTTCGACCCCCCCCTAATATATATACAGGGCGTCCCAAAAAATGTATACACTTTAACAGCTGATAGCTCAATTGATGTTTCTTTCTTTCCAAGTTAAACCCATTAGAATTAATAATGGCAGTCAGACTAAGCTTTGAACAAAGGAATTCATTCTAAAATGCTACTGGAAGTGTGAAAACGCAGTTGAAGTGCAAAGACAGTTAGGAGGGGTTTCAAACAGATCCACCAACGCGACTTACCATCACTCGAATTAGAGATAAGTTTGAAGCCGATGGAACTGTTCAGAATGTCCACAAGAAGCGTTCCGGAAGACCACGGACATCGACAAGCCCCACAAAGCAAGAAAGAGTACTGGAAACGTATCACCAAAGTCCAAGAAAATCTGTGCGGCAAGCGAGTCGTGAGGTAGGAATTTCAGAATCGTCTGTCCAACGCATTTTGAAGCGCTGTCAATGGAAAAGTTACATTCCAAGATTAGTCCATGCTATTAATGAAGATCCGGACCGAAGAGTGGAGTATTGCGAGTGGTACTTGGCACGATGTGGATGTGGATTGGACGAAGGGGTTTCGTAGAATACCCTCCGCGTTCACCAGACCTCACACCACTAGACTTTTTTTATGGGATACTTAAAAGACAAAGTCTACGCTATAAAACCTGCAACAGTCGCTGATTGAGAGCAGCCATTGAACGAGAATGCACACAAATACCAAACGAAATGTTTCGTGATGTTTGCGATTCCATTGCTTCGCGTTATCAGCAGTGCCTGGACCAGAACGGACGTCAGTTTGAAAACAGGCGTTGACAAAACAATTAAATAATGTCTGTCGATTCTATTACATTTTGAAAATGAAATGTATTTTAATAAACACTGCCTTTATAATTATTTAAAGTGTGTATACATTTTTTTGGGACGCCCTGTATATATATATATATATATACACTCCTTTCTAAACAAGCCATTTACGCCTTCTAATCCAGATTAAGCCTTCTAAGCCAATTATGCCTTCTAAGCCATGTTAAACCAACTGGCTGATTAAGACTTCTAAGCTAACTGCGGAGGTCAAGAGCATTCATTATGCGCCTGGATTTGCAGGTGAAAAGATGTTCTTTTTCCTCTCCTCCTCCTCTCTCTTACCTTCCTAGGTTAGGCTTGGGGGGAGTAAAACCCCACTCTCCCCTTCATGCTGTCTCTGTACAGGGGTCTTGTTTCCCCGTGTATGGAGTATGCTTTTCATGTATGGGTGGCTCAACCCGCACAGCCGTACTTGAGCGGATGGAATCAAAGACTTTTCGTCTCATCAATTCCCCGCCTGTTACTCATTGTCTTCAATCCCTTTCTCTTCGCCGTAATTGTCTCTCTCTCTCTTTACTATTGCCATTATAACGGATATTGCTCTTCTGAACACTCTAACTGCATGCCTCATCCTTTAAGGAGTGCACTCAGTACCAGTCTACCAGACTTTCTACACATTCCTTTTCTGTACATTCCGTACATTCCACCTTTCCTCCTGTCTATGTCCCCCGTTTAGCTACTTGTTAGTCTCATTTAAAGTCCAGACTATAACATGATAGTCTGATTACCAGATGTGGGTGATTCATATGAAGTAGCTAATGATCTCTTGAAACGTAATTACATTAATAAAGATGAGATTATATTTGAATTATCTCAACAAGTTATGTACAAAGTTTTAAAGTAACGACAAGAAAGACCCCGATTTTGCGATTCTTAGAGGCTGTGATAAGTATGAAAAGACAAGGGGTAACTCAGTGCGGTGCTATGCTTTCCACCCGAAGTGGGGGGCAGGGCCGTTTCTAGCCATTAGGGGGCCCTAAGCAGTATACCCATTTGAGGCCCAACCCCTCCATCCACCAACTCACGCCTTACTACATCACCTCAGCACACACATACAAAAAAAATGGCTGTGTTAATAAAAACAATTATGAAACAATTTTAATGAAACATATGTCCAAAACAACAAATGTGTACTTCCAGAAGACAAACAGAAAAATATTCATGAAATTCCTGAAAATGAGCTTATACATTATTTAGAATAAATGACACAGAACTATGTATAAAAAAATAATGCAATTATCAACTACCAAACAATTACTAACTCTACCATACAATCGTGTAATAGCTAACAGTTATACAGAACAGTTTGTATCTTCAAAATTTTTGCCTCCTAGATTTTTTCTGGGCGAAATCATCAATAACATCATCATATGAAATCTCCCTGCCAACGTTCTGGTTGATGCTTATGATGCAAAGGTCACTGAGGCGATCCTGCCCCATTTGATGATCTGAGGTAGTTCTTGATTAGCTTCATCTTAGAGAAGCTCCTCTCGGCTGACGCTACTGTCACATGTAGAGTGAAGGCAATTCTTAGTGCAACCCAGAGATTGGGGTACAGTTCCTCCAGTTGCTGCTGATGAATGAAGGAGAGAAGCTCCAATGCAGTCATGTTGTGTGAAGGTAAAGTCGGCAAGTTCTTAATTTCGAGGGCCAGTTCTCTTCCATCAATATCAGAGTCAGCTCCAGAGCTCAGTATCTTAGAGAGCTTTTCACACTTGCAGGACAAGTCTTCCTTGTTCATTGTGGTGAAGTTTAGGAGAACCCCAAATATGTCCCTCACATCATCTAATGTTTTGAATCTCTTATTTATTGACCCGATGGCACAATCCACCACCACATTGAAAAATTTGACTTCCAGCCTCTTTAAGGCTTCTGTAAATGGTTCGCCAGGAGCTTCGTAAGCTCATTCGTAAGCTCATTCACCCATTTTAACAGTTCTGATAATAATCACATCTGTTCTTGGTGGCTTATGTCTGGAGTGCAGTCTAAAATGAGTGAGTAATATTTAGCTTGTTTTATTTCTGCAACACAGGCATCCAAGCTCTTCCCACTAATGGACCCAATGAGTTTTGAATGATGTTTCCTAGGTAACTTGAATGACTATATTGGCCACTTTCGACTCTGCTGATGTGTTGTTTCATCACTGGATCAAATTTGGCAAGCAGGTCAACCTCCTTCAAGAAGTTGCCATTGTCTCGATTGTACAATGTAGAGGAAGACCGCCTGAAAGCAAGGTTTCGCTCTGCCAGTGATTGGATTATACTTACAAGACGTGTGAGAACATCTCGCCAGCGTCTTCGCTCTACCTCCATTAATGACATTTCAGTTTGGTCAATGGTCCTCCCAGTTTTTAGCCGCAGTTCCAGATCCTTCCATGTTGCCATGTTATCTGCATGTTCTGAACTATTTTCATGGCCTTTCAGAAGCGAACCATCGTTTATCCAGTCTGAAAGTCCATCCGTAATTAGTTTGTACGACTTCCTTGAAAACAACTTGCAGCAGAAGCAATAAAGAGCATCATTCTTTCTAGAGTACATCAGCCAGCTTCGCTTTATTTTTCCCCCATTAATTAATGTTCTGTACATGTAATGGTGATGAACGCTTCTACCGTCCTCTCTTTTAGGGAATGTGAAATCTGGACTGATTTGAAATGGTCCTCGAGACACCAGATCTGTCTTCAAGGCATCTGACAGGACAACTGGCCAGCCATACGGATCAAGCGGTGGAGCAGATCTTGGTTCTTGTTGCTCAGTAGAAATGCCTGTGTGTGGTGTCTGAAGCTGAACAGAAGATGGGCCACTTGTTGGTTCATCAGGCTCTACTTCTACTGGTGTTTGAGGTTGCATAGAGGATGGTCCTGCTGTTGGTTCATGATGCTCATCAGGCTTTGCTGAGGATGGCTTTTCCAAATATTTCAGTAGTGCTCCTGAGAAGAACATAACATTACATATTCTGTTAATTTTTGCTAAAATACTCTTTCTTATCTTGTTTGATAATTGATCTGTGTGAACAGAATTTGAGGTGATGTGGTCCATTAAATTTCACATTTCAAAATAATATAAATATTACAGACTAGTTTACTCTACACGATTCCTGAGCACTTGCCTAGCTTGATGGTCTACCTAACCTAGTTGCCTGAATTGTAATCATAAGAATATACAAATGGCACATTTCACCTACGCTACTGGAAAGCTTCCTCTATTTTCTTTTTTTTCCGTTTTTCAGCTCCTGATGGATAATGTTTCATTTTCCAAGATGCACGAAGTCACATCTAGTTAACCACAACTAATCTGCTAAATAATAATAATCATGATGATGATAATAATAATAATAATAAATTGTTATAAGTGTAATCAAATACATTCAAATAATCAGACCATTTAGGTTTTAACCAACAAAATTCACATTATCTGGAAAAGATGAGAAAAGAATTAATAAATTTGAAAACATAACGAAAACAATCCTAGGTTTTAAAGTGTTACAAAATCTCTTAATAATTAGTAAATTAATGAAATAATGTTTTACAATACTAGAAAAATTAAGCATTTAGGAAAGTATAAGCATATAGTAAGAATAAAGTTAAATAATATAGAAATAAGATCTCGCAATAGCTACAGTATTTACACATAAAGACCAAAACGTTTCGTTTGTCTCCGTTTCATCACATTTGTCTCATACAAAAACTTTAATACGACAATAATAATAATAATAATAATAATAATAATAATTCGTTTCGTGCGAATTGCTTGCTTCAACTCATTCCGAAACATGTCAGAATACGATGCACTTGTTACTATAGTTCCACGCTCTAGATAATGTTCAAGGATAGGGCCTCGTGTATCCCAAAACAGTGTTAGCATAACTTTACCTGCTGACGGCTGCGCTTTGAACTTCCTCGCAACGGGAGATGTTGGATGCTTCTATTGCATTCTGTTACACGACAATGCGCGCCCTCATACCGCTGCACAGACTAGAAAATGTCTTCAAGAACTTATATTTGAAGTTCTCGACCATCCAGCCTACAGTCCAGACCTGGCCCCTTCGGATTTTTATCTGTTTGGACTACTAAAAGACGCTTTGAGAGGTCAGCGATTTCAAGGCGATGATGACCTGAAGGAGGCGGTACATGACTGGCTACGCACACAGCCAAAAACATTCTTTTGTGATGGCATTAGGAAGCTTGTAGATCGCTGGAGTAAGTGTATTGAGAAACAGGGAGACTATGTTGAGAAGTGATGTGTTTATAATCTATCAGATGTGAAAATAAAAAGTGCGGATACTTATTGAATCACCCTTGTATATATCGACTATGATATCAATGTTATTTTCGGCGAAAGAAAGCGAGTATAGCCAATGCAACACTTAGAATTTCCACGATAGTCGAATCTTCGCAGGACGGGGAGAGAGAGAGAGAGAGAGAGAGAGAGAGAGAGAGAGAGAGAGAGAAGAGAGAGAGAGAGAGAGAGAGAGAGAGTTACAAGGAAAAGAAGTACCTCAAAAGGCCTTCCGGCCCATACCGAGGTGGTACCAATGGCAACGGGTGCCAAGGGGAATTTTCTACACCTTCAAATAGTGTGCAAGATTTGGTCTAACCTTTTCTTGAACTGATCACCAGAGGAACTATTCACAACTTCTGAAGGTAACCTGTTCCACGTGTCACAGATCTTATACGTAAAGTAATTCCCACACACACTAGTCCTAAACCGTTTGAAATCCAACTTCCAACCATTGTTGCGAGTTGGGTTATCATTTAAACTAAACATGCTTCTAAAATCGACATCGTTGAACCCGCTTAAGAGCTTGAAAACCTCGATCAGTTGACCGCGCAGCCTCCGAGTTTCCAGCGAAAACAAGTTCAGGGCGCGTAACCGTCGATTGTAGTCCGTATGTCTAACGGAAGGGATTAACTTTGTGGCCCTCGCCTGCACTCGCTCCAGCCTCTCAATATCTTTCCTGAGAGAGAGTTACAAGGAAAAGAAGTACCTCAAAAGGCCTTGCGGCCCATACCGAGGAGGTACCAATGGCAACGGGTGCCACGGAGAATTTTCTACACACTCAAATAGTGTGCAAGATTTGGTCTAACCTTTTCTTGAACTGATCCACAGAGGAACTGTTCACAACTTCCGAAGATAACCTGTTCCATGTGTCACAGATCTTATACGTAAAGTAATTCCCACACACACTAGTCCTAAACCTTTTCAAATCCAACTTCCAACCATTGTTACGAGTTGGGTTATCATTTAAACTAAACATACTTCTAAAATCGACATCGTTGAACCCGCGTAAGAGCTTGAAAACCTCGATCAGTTGACCGCGCAGCCTCCTAGTTTCAAGCGAAAACAAGTTCAGGGCGCGTAACCATCGATTGTAACCCATATGCCTAACGGAAGGGATTAACTTTGTGGCCCTCGCCTGCACTCGCTCCAGCCTCTCAATATCTTTCCTGAGAGTGGGCGACCAGAACTGCACAGCATACTCCAGGTGCGGCCGAACAAGGGAATTGTACAGTGAGAGCACAATCTCCTTGTTCCGAAACCGAAATTGGCTCCTGATATAACCCAATAGTTTCTGAGCTTTCTTTTCCACCTCTACACACTGTTTCGTAAACTTAAGATCGCTGCTAATTAGCACACCCAAGTCCTTTTCTAAATCAGTCACCTCGATATTACTACCCAACATCGAGTAGTCCGACTTGGGATTGGCGTAGCCAATGTGCATCACTTTGCATTTACCCAAGTTAAACGGCATTTGCCATTTTTCGGACCACTCTCCTATCCTACCTAGGTCCGCACGCAGTTCCTCGATCGCTTCGGGCGTCCCAACATTGGCCCCAAGCTTGGTGTCATCAGCGAATTTGGCGATCCGACTGACGATGCCACCGTCGATATCATTTATATAAATGATAAACAACAGTGGCCCCAAAACGGAACCCTGAGGAACCCCACTAGTGACCGAGGCCCAACCCGAACTAGCCCCTTTAATTACCACCCTCTGCCGCCTATTCCTCAGCCAGTTTTCAATCCACCTACCTATTTCCCCACCGATACCCAGCGCGCGCACTTTCGCCATTAGCCGGCAGTGAGGTACCTTATCAAAGGCTTTCTGAAAGTCGAGATAAAGTATATCAATCGCCCTACTCTTATCGTACTCACTCAACATGACGTGGAAAAACTCGAGCAAGTTGGTGAGACACGACCTATGCCGTCTAAACCCATGTTGGGAGTCCCCAAGCAGCTTGTAGGAATCCAAATGGTCAACTATCCTATCTGCTATTATCCCTTCTAATAATTTACCTACAACTGAAGTGAGACTAATGGGACGATAGTTCCCTGGACTTTCGTGATCCCCTTTCTTAAAGATAGGGGTCACGTTGGCTTCCCTGCAGTCACCAGGCACCTGGCTCATCTCCAACGATTTGTTGAAGACTGTAGCCAGGTGGGGAGCCACCTGGTCGCGCACTTCTCGCAACACTCTGGGGAGAAACTGGTCTGGCCCAGGAGCCTTAAACGCGCTCAGTTTGTCTATTCTAGAGGCAACGACTGTCGCGGTACATCTAACACTATGTTTCGCTAGCCTAACCTTCGCCTTTACTTCCCTACACAGGCGGACATACGCTTCAGTGTTGTCGTGGGAATGATTGGCCTTCGCCCCCCTATACGCTACTTTCCTATTTCGGATAGCCAAAGCGATGTCACGATTGAACCACTTAGGCTGCGTTGAAGCAGGTGTGACCGGTTTTGAGGGTATGGCAGCAGACTGCAGCACCATAAACTCGTCCCGGAATGCACTCCACGCCCGCTCAACATCGCCGCCGACCTCTAACCCCATCTCACCTACGCTATCCCTGAGGCTAACAAAGTCCGCCCGCCGGAGATCGAGCTTACTGCCTCTCGAGTTACTACGCTTCACCCGAGGGACGCGCACACGGAACCTAATCAGACCGTGATCACTCCCGCCCAACGATTCGTCAACGGTGAGGCCAGTGACGAGGTTGTCTTCGGTCGTGAATACTAAGTCTAGAACGCTTTCGCCTCGTGTAGGCTCGTTGACCCACTGAGTGAGGAAGTTCTCATCAGCAAAGACAACTAGCCTCCTCCCTTCAGCATCAGCAGTCCTGTCTTCCCACTTTATGCCGCGACAGTTGAAGTCTCCTAAAACTACACACACCCTATCACCTAGCAGGCTACTGAGTTCGGTGTACAGGGCTGTATCCTCCTCGAGGAGGAGATGCGGAGGTCTGTACACCAAGATTAACCTATAGTTCGTCCCCCCCACGTTCAGATCGACACCAAGCAGCTCCCGTTCCGATCGGAACTGGCAGGCAGTCAACTGGACTCAACGTGTCCCTGACGTATATTAGTACCCCACCCCCCTCCCCACGGGTGCGGTCTTTGCGAAACATTCTATACCCTGGAATTTCGAACTCCCCAACGTAGTCCCTACGATAAGTATGAATCCAGGACTCGGTGATAGCAACGATATCCTGGTATTCTGATGCTAAGAGCGCCCGTAGTTCGCAAAACTTGTTCCTAATTGACCTAGCATTAAAAAGCATTGCACGGAGGGAGCCTTCCCTATTCTGACCGCCCCCTAGCACGACCCGTTTCCCGAACAGCCAGGGCTGTCGGGAGTTGAAGAGCCCCTCACTAACGAGGGGGCAACTTCCACAGGAGACTGAGCCCCCTCCAACGTAGGAGGAGGGTCACCCACCTGTACTTCGACGCACCCTTCAGTTGAAGGTACGTCCGCCACCGGCTCATCCTCATCTCTCCCCGGTGGGGGCCCATCATCTCTCCCCGGACTCGACCTCATCATTCTGTATAGGTGCCGGTCGAGCAGCGCGCCTAGCACACCTTTACCCTTGTTATTGAGGTGGACACCATCCCTCTGGTAAAGGTCCCACCTACCCGAAAATGCATCGAAGGGGTCAATAAACTTCACGCCCAGCGGAACGCACAAGTCTTGTACCCTCTCATTGATGCCAATGACCTTACTTAGCGCGTGGTCACTGGCATTCATTCGCGGTAAAATACCCATTAACATTCCCCTGTCTGTCTTCAGTTTTAGATCATCCGCAAGAGACATGATCTCGGTGATGATCCCTTCTGTAAGACCTACCCCACCGCCTTTGAGGAACAGGTCATTGCCACCAGCGTGGACAACGATCGCAGTCCTCCGACTAGCCACGCGCACCTTCTCTACCTCCTTCCTTAAGTGCGCCGTTCCCCGCCCAGGTAAGCACCTTACCTTCCTCCCATCCCGGTTTGCAGAAGCAAAGTACTTCTCCTAGCCCCTGATCTGCGAGTCCCCAATCAAAACGGTGTCTTCCTCCTTCGAGCACAGGAGACTAAAGCGGTTAGAGGTCTTGACAGGGGCAACTGGGGTCTCAGGCTTCGGCTTCGCAGCCTTCTTGCCCGAGACCTTTCGAAACCCGTCGCCACCCATACACGCAGTTACACCACCCGACCCACCCCGACTGGTAGCTACATCCTTCGGTTTCTTTGGGCCATCAGTAGGCCCCATCCCACCCTTTTTCTTCATTGGCCCCTTCCCACCCTTCTCTATCGATCCCTTCCCACCCTTCTCTATCAGCCCCTTCTTTGCGCCCTCCCTTTGTTCTAGATACTTAATCTTACAGTTTAAATCTGCTGGTGTGTTTTTAGTTTGATCTTGTCCACTGGGTTGGATTTCCAGTGCTACGACCCTAGCTTCAAGCTTTTTTACTAATTCCTTTAGCTCTAACTTCCTTTTCGTGGTTGTCTCTAAGTTTACAAAACAAACATACACTAAGGGATGTGATATCGCTGATACTACCCTCAGGGAAGTCAACGCACCAATGATTAACTTTACATTTAAAGCATTCTGCTTTCAATTTAGCTGGCCCTGCCATATTTTCTCTTTTTTATTTTTTTTTCTGAATACTCTGAATAAGATAAAGCGTTCTAGCAATGAAAACTATCCAAAAACGTTCTGACCAGTTTATAAAAAAGGGGGGGGTGAATTCATCCCGCGCGTAGACGCATCCACCTATTTGCAAGTGACGTTCATCCCTTCCAGAAGACTACACCTCTCCTGCTGCCGCACCGACCAAAGGTCTCCCCAGGGCCGGACAGTCCCAAACGTGTCGCAGCTACCAACTGACAAACACTCGCGACGCAAGCGTCACGGATTTTCCGCCAGGAGCGACAGCGAGATGCAGCCCCTTACTAAGTCTTACTAGTCACTCACAAGCGGCCAGACTCTTAGAATCCAGTGCTCAAGGGATATCCCACCAGACCCAGAGTCTACGCCCGAGACTTTACGCTGGCCTGGCAAGCTGGCCTGGGCAGTAAAGCTCTCTCACCTCAGAGCAGTACAGCCAAGCACCATCAATTGGTCACCAAAGAACGGTCGCAGGGGGCTGGTCAGGCCATTACGCGTTAGGAATGGGCTTAACGGGGCACTAGCCACACTCCATTCATCGCGCCCCTACGCCTGGGACCCCTCCATCCCAGTCTCTCACAACCTACGAGCGTTAAATGGGGTTATTTATAGAGGTTCCAAAGCCTCTCTTCCCACGCATGAGGTAGCAGTAGGGTCCTAATAGTAAAAGAAGAGAAAAAGACAATACTAAAAGTTTTTTTTTTTTTTTTCAGTCAGAGGAGAACAACCTTAACGTAAGCTAAAAGGACAGAGTAGGGATGGGATGGGGTCCTAGTAACCCACGGGACGGGATTGTGCGAAATACTTCACCCGCCCTCCCGAAAGAGAGAGAGAACCTAAAGGAACTGGCAGCCAGTTCCTCTAGAATCCCACGACTCGGGACCGGAGGACTGTCACACCCCAAGTATAAAGTTTACTACATCCAGGAGAAATGTGCATAACCTTTATACCCCTGCGGAGTAGGGGGGGGAGAGAGAGAGAGGGGGGGGGGAGAGAGAGAGAGGGGGGGGGAGAGAGAGAGGGGGGGGGAGAGAGGGGGGGGGAGAGAGAGAGAGAGGGGGGGGAGAGAGAGAGAGGGGAGAGAGGGGGGAGAGAGAGGGGGGGAGAGAGAGAGAGAGAGGGGGAGAGGGGGGAGAGAGAGAGGGGGGGGAGAGAGGGGGGGGGAGAGAGAGGGGGGGGGGAGAGAGAGGGGGGAGAGAGAGAGAGAGGGTTTCAGAGAGAGAGAGAGAGAAAGAGGTTTCAGAAATGGAGGATGCCATACGGTACAGGCAATGCAGGGTTTGGGGTTATTTCTACTAATTTAAATTTTTTGGTTCTTTCATTCGTAATGATGTTATAATGACTATAGATATTTCGGTGCGCTTCCAATATGTGCTCTACCGCGACTGTGATCTACCATATTCCAATACGTGCTCTACCGTGAAACTAGCCTTATAAGGCTAACTAACGAAAATATCATGACTTAACCTAACCAATCGTTAGGTCAACTATACGCCTTGACGATTGGTTAGGTTAAGTCGTGATAGTTTCGTTAGTTAGCCTGGAATATGGAATATTAGTTGGAATATGGTAGATCACAGTTTCGCGGTAGAGCACATATTGGAAGAGCACCGATATTTCAATATCATGAAGAAAGACATTTTAACTATTGTATGAAATAGGCATAATATGAATAACTATAGGCCTACCTATATTAATAAGCTCTCCTTGCTCTAATAAACTATCATTAATGGCAGTCTTAATTCCCAAACTTTCTCCTTTTACGAGGTGAAGAACTGAGAAAAAATAGGCCTATTATAGGCATACTTTCATAGCCACTTTCTTAATTTAAACGAAGAAATAGTCTTCATATTTAATGGTAGGTCAAAGGCCTATCTACAAACCTTTATAATCCTTAATAGAACATGGCTCATTCGGCTGAACTTTAGTATTTTTAAGAATATTTTCTTTATTAGACCTTGGCAATGAAAATATTCCTTTTTAATATAAAAATAGCCTTAGGCCAAGCCTGATTCTGATTAGTAGATACTTCTTAAATAAAGTTTTTATTATTTTAATATTCTTTTAGGATGAATGGGTCTGTCATCCCTGACATTTTTAGAGTAGGCTTGGCCTACCTATAGGCTAATTTCTGTAGGTTTGGGGTAAATAGCCTTTAAATTGTAGTTATATTTAATTTATAATGTGAATGACCCAAATTCAAGCTTTGTGGCCTTGCATACTTCTCTGGTGTTGTAGCTATTGAAAAATTTATTGAAAAATTATTTATTTTACTTGAGAGATATTATTTAGGTTTAGGTGTAATATTAAGGTTAAGTTTACTTTAAATAGAGACAGTAATTATAAAAATAATAATGGCCCATTTAGACACTGTCAACATAGCTACAGACTTTTTCACTGTAGGCTGCAGTGGTTTTAAGGTTAAAAATTATCAGCAGCCAGATTACTAACTATGGTCAAGCTAAATTCATTAAAATCAATTTAGACTTACCAAAAATGAAGTTGCCAGTTGAACGTTACTCTTTCTGTTTCTAACTAATCCATAAGTTTCATTTAGTTTCCAGATTTGAATTTTATTTGTTAAGTTTTAAGTTACTATTTAACACACTGCTAGGTTATTTATTTGTAGGGGCTATTTCCCAGACCTAGGTTTTGCAGGTTAAGTTAGGCTAGGGCTGTATTGCCCTTAAGTTTTTGTTTTTAAAGGTTTAAGGTTTTGAAGGTTTTACTCAAGTTAAGTTAGGGCTATATTGCCTTTAGTTTTAATAGGGGCTATAACAGCCATTTAATTATTGAGTTAGGGCAGTTGTAGCCCGGTTCGAGTTTCTTCTAGGTACCTAGTTTTTCTCTTACCTTAGTTATTTTTTAATTAACTTACTTACACCTAGTTCTGATAGGCCTCTATTTAGTTAAACAGGGTTTTTGTTTAATTGCAGTGGTTATTAAGGGTTTAAAGGTTGTGAGGTTTAAAGGTTGACTTTAAGTTGCCCGGTTAGTTGGGGAACCACGAGAATTTTTTTACGAAAAAACTAGCCCGCTTCATGCAGTCAAAATTTTTCAAGAATGGACAAAGCTCCGTTTTTCTTTGTCTCAGAAACTTTTTTCCTTTTTGTTAATTAGGGAAACCCAACTTCACTAGTTGGTTAGAAACGAGGGTTGTTATTTTTATTATTTTGTTTATATTTTATTTGGAAATATATGCGGTTATTTCTAACCACTTTTTTTAACATTCCCCCAAGGGGAAAAAATTTACCCAGAATTATATTCTTGGGAAATTTTATTTATTTATTTTTTTTGATGAATGAAAATGACATGCTCTACAGAAAAGTTCCTTTTAGGTGAAATATGAAAATGAAAGCGTCTTTTCTGTAGAACGTTAGTCCTAAGTTATAGCTATTTACAATTATTTACAATTTTCAATTTGTGGTCTTCACAAAGATCCACTCTGTATTTTCCTTTGCAGTTCTTCCCGAAATCTAACTGCAGCTTGTCTTTGTGGTCGGGGTTGAGTAGCGGCAGTAGTAGTGTCAGGAGAATCTACAGTTCCTGATTCTGTGGAAGAATTTTCCAGTTCTTCCAGGTCAATATTCGGTTTATCAGTTATTTCCAGTGGGTATAACCGATATATGTGTCTTCTGGAGAGATGACCATTGGGTGTTTTTACAGTTACATGCCTGATTATGCCATCTTCATCTGGGTGTAATGTTTCAATTACAGCAATCTTCCAGAAGTATTTGGGATTCATAGAATTTTCATCTAAGAGACAGTTCTCCTACTTTAGGTTCTTTACTTACTGGTTGTTTGTGTTGTTGGTATTCTTTTTCCCTCAAACTACTCAAATATTCGTATCGCCATCTTTTTTTGATTTCTTGAGATTGTTTAACTCCCTTATGAAAGTAATCCAGTATTTTCTTTCTTTCTTTGTCCTCTGTTGCTGTCATATAATCAGCATCCACCTGATCACCTTCATTAACAGCTTCTTGGGTATCATTAGTGGTTAAAAAGTTGAATTTGGTATTGTCATACCCAAAAAGCAACTTGAAAGGAGTTAGTAGTCAGAGGAGGGATCTTCATTTGAATTAACATAAGTGAGTGGTCTTGAATTAATTGTATTCATTATTTCAAGAACAATTGTTTTTAGTTCAGTTAAAGGGATTTTTCTTCCTTTTAGGGAGGTATAGAGGGCTCTTTTGACTAAACCCACCATTCTTTCAGCTATTCCTAAGGTTCTGGGTGAATAGGCTGCTGTAAATTTCCACTGGATACCATGATCAGAGAGGTACTGAGACACAAGAACATTTTGGAACCAATGTTTAAGGTAATCTTCAGATCTTTTGAAGGTGGATTGATTGTCTGAAATCAAAACCTTTGGAAGGGAGTAGTTTAAGGACAAATGGTAGAGTTCTCTTAAAAAGGTTTTAGCAGAAAGGTCAGTGCAGATGTGAAGGCTGGTGAATCTGGTGGCGCAGCAAGTGAACAATAATAAGTAGACTTTCATGAATTGGTTATTCTCATCCTGGACAGAAATTGGACCAGCATAGTCAAGGGCAGTTTTTTCAAAGGGTTTTTCATAGCTTAAACGTTCCGTTACTAATGGTCCAGTAGTAGGCACTTCATAAGCCATGGCAAAGTATTTTTGGCAAAACAGACATTGTTTCAGAACCTTTTTAACTACTTGCCTTATTTTGGGGATCCAGAATTCCTGTCTGAGGAAATTGCATGTGGTAGCTAAGGTTGCATGACTGGCTTTTGCATGACATTCAGTTATGATTAACGTTGTTAAATGAGAATTTTCAGGCAGTAGTACAGGATACCTAGCAGAATAGTTAAGGTTGGTTGCATATTTATATCTCCCCATTGTTCTGACTAACCCTTCTTTGTCAATGAAGAGTTTTAGATTCTTTTGCAGCTTTGTTAGGTCCTCAACTTTTTCTCCTTTATTTAGTTTGTTGATTATTTCTTTTTCTTTTGAGAAATGTTGTTGCTGGACTAATTTTAGCCAGTAATTTGTGGCCTTAGTTTTGTAAGCTGTATGATTTTTCTCCAAAACAGCAATTTGTTCTTCCATTGTTAGGTTACATTTGGGGTTATATTTGTGAGTGCGGAAGTACTTTAAGTTTTCTATGAACCGTAGAACATAGGCAGTGATTCTGACCAGTTTTTTCCTGTTAGAGAATTTTCCATGTTTAACAAGGGAGTTTTTTCATTTATTTCTTTACAAGTTGTTTGACACACATTTATTGTTGTCTGTAAGGTTTCTTGGTGGGGGTTAAAAATTAAGTTGGTTGGCCATTCAATTTCATTTCTCAAAAATGTGGGACCATGTTGGTAAAAGGGAAGAAGTTTTTGAAATTTCTTGAAAGATATTGGTCTGGTGAGTAGGTCTGCTGGGTTGTCTTCTCCTGCTACATGTCTGAATTCCAGGTGATGGTTTAAGTTTCTTGTTGCTTCCTGAATGTCTTTCACTCTGTTTTTTACAAAGATGGATTTCATTTTTAGAGATTTTTGAGCAATCCAATTTAAAGCCACCTGTGAGTCTGTCCAAATTATTGTTTTGAAGAACTTTTGGTTTTCTGAGTTTTCTTCTAGGTAGGTTTCTTTAAGGTATTCTAGACTTTGGTTCCTAGGCAGATTGCCATTAATTCCAAGTTACAAATGGTCCAATTTTTTGATTTGGGGTTGACTCTTGATTTAGCGTAAATTAGTTCGGATTTTCCATTTCCAACTAGATAGCAACTTACTGCAACCTTCTTGGCTGGCATCACAAAAGATGTGGAGTTGAAGATTTTCCATGAGAGGTTTGGGATTTTCAAAAGCTTGTCTAGGAAAATTCAGAAATTCCACTTTGTTTATTTCTTTACAAAGTTTTTTCCATTCACGCAGCATTTCAGGTTCTAGATATTCATCCCAATCTTTTTTGGTAGCTACTACTTTCTGCATGAAGAGTTTTAATTTAAACACTAAGGGTGCAACAAATCCAATTGGATCAAACAATGATTGCACAGAACTTAGTATTTCTCTTTTAGTTTTGGCTTCTGAGTTCAAGTTTACAGTTTTTAGATGGAGTGTATCAGCATTTGTGTTCCAACCATATCCTAATAGTTTTACATTTTCTTTATCTTCTGAGGAGGCTATGTCATGTTTTTCAAATAGTCCTTGAAGTTCTGAGTGATTGGAGGCCCATTCATATAGCTTCAAATTATATTCAATTAAGGTGTTTACACTATAATTGTAAAGGTCTTTGAGTTCTGAGAGATTGTTGGCATTAATTAAAGCATTGTCCATGTAAAAGCGGTTAGCTAGGTAGTCTGCCACTTGGTTTTGTTGTTCATTAAAAATGTGTTGGAGAGATTGTTGTAGTAAAAATGGACTGCTTTTGTTGCCAAAGGTAACTCTTATATTTATAGCAGATCAGGTTGTCGTCATTTGGAGCCAATTGGGTATCTTTTAACCACAGAATTTTGTGGGCATTGCAGTCAAATTCTGTTTGATATTTAAGTTGTAAATATGCTTTTTGAATGTCTCCAATCATCAAATATTTACCATGCCTTAATTTAATGCACAATTTTGCTAAATGAGGTAGGAGTGAAGGGCAGTCCTCAGTAGCATCATTTACTGTTATTTCTTCTGGTTTGCTTTTACCCGAGGGATCTACTACAATCCTAACTTTAGTTGTTTGTACTCCAGGGCGAACTACTGGAAAATGAGGTAAAAAATTTCCTTGTTTTAAGTTTCTGTTAGGGCTACTTCTTCTATTATTCCTTCCTGGAATTGTTGTTCAAGGATGTCTGAATAAGGTTGCATTAAGTTATCTTTTTTTAATTTTTTGCAAGTGGACTTTAACCTGCTAATAGCATAGTTAAAGTTTGGTGAAATTTTATCTTTTTGGTCATTCCATGGTACCTTAACAGACAATCTTTCATCTTCTATTTTAACTTCCTTTTCGAAGTTTGCAATCAGATATTTTTCTTTGTTCGAAAATGGTTCATCCCCAGAAATACCCAAGTTTTCTAGTTTGCTAAATTGTGCAATCTGGTGTTCAATTTTTTCTAGATCTTCATTAGAAGTTGTACTAGTAAGTAGAAGGTTGGTAATACAGAAGCTGATCTGATCTCTTATTGGTTCTTTTTCTTTTTCAGGGTAGTAATCTGAAGGGAAACCCCCAAAGCTGGGCACAAACCGTTAATCCGTTAATCGTTAATTAACGAAGTTAACTTTTTCGTTAACGATTTAACTTTTAAGTTAACTTTGAAAATCATTATCGGACTAATTAACTTCCGTTACATTTAACTTCCGTTAACTCAAGTCCGTTAACCAAAAAAATTCATAAATAAACGTTTAAAAGTTTCTATTATTTTCAGTGCTGAGCAGGTGCGCAATTAATCCGCCACTGTTAATAGTGATGAACGAATTTCCATTTCCGCAGTGCAAAATCAGGCGATATATTTGTTTCCGTCATCACAATTTGTGTCTTACCAAATATGGTAGTTATTTATGGCATTGGTTTGAGCAAAACATGGTCGACTGTAAAATCAGGCGGAAAGATTTGCCATTTGAGTTGAATGTTTCAACTTCTTTCAAGAAATATCACGAGCATTTTAAGGCACTTTCAATAATATATATGTAACAATTACAACAAATAACTACATTCGTTTCATTTGCAGTCTGTCTCTTGCGCAACATGTTTGTGCTAGTGAATATTTAAAAATAATCGTTGTCAAGTAAGTCATGTATATTTATAATATGTCTGTGAGTACCTTATTAGTAGTCTCCTTGATACATTTCAAGAACCATAAAACTGATCAGGTAAGATTTCAATTCTCATGTCACTTTGATGACATAAATTAAGTCAATTGATGTCTTACAATGGGAGCGTTTTCATCTCATCTGGTTGGACAAGTATGACACACCAAGGTCGCCAGGGTGAGGAAAAGCATGGAGGGTACAGTCGAGGAGGCCATGAAGCAGCAGTCCAACGAAGTGGGCAGCAACAGTGGAGGCAGCAACAACGAGGAGGAGGAGGAGGATGACTTCTTCAGTGCTGTCATCCAGACAAAAGAGAGCAGCAGAAGCCACAGGTCACTCAAGGGCAAGGCCCAGAACTTGGTCAAAACCTGGCTGGAGACCAACTCCAAGGACTTGCTGACAGATGCTGCCTTCTTGGGTGAGCAAGTGTTGGTGGACTTGTTCATCAAGTTCAACACAGCCATCCCCTCCAGTGCTGCAGTGGAGCGTTTGTTCTCTATGAGCAAGGACATCCTGAGGGCCAAGAGATCATCCCTGTCTGATGAAAACTTTGATATGCTAATTTTCATGAAGGGCAACATGCATCTCATGGACAAAATGGAGAACGAGAAGAAGAGGGAAAATTAAATTATATATATATTGTGTTTTTCATTTTTTTTATAATAAAAGTTAACGTTAACGGTTTATCGGTAACTTCCGTTACATGTTTAACGAATTAACGGATTAACGGTTAACGAAGTTAACTTTTTGGTTAACGGTGCCCACCACTGGAAACCCCAAAAAAGTATTCCATAGGGAGATTTATAACAAGAGGCAGTATGAATCTGATGAGTGCTGAGGGCAAAAAGTTTGTGGGTTACAGCCCCAAAAATTAACATGAAGTCGGCCACTTCATCAGCTTCAAAGTGATCTGCAAGCTGATAATTTAAGGATTTTAAATAAGTTTGAAGTTTCAGTAATCCCTGAACTTCATATTTAATATTAATATCATCCATTATGATGGCTTCTATTTCTTGGTAGTTTCCAGGGTTTCTAGAATCCTCCAATTTAATTATAGCTACTTCATAATTTGGTTGTTTGTTGTTGGCTATAAATCCTGTTATGGTTATGAATTCATCGTAGTGTTTAGTTGGAAGATTCAATTTTTTCACAAGTTCATTGGTAATGTAGCTGGCTTGTCTACAATTATACAAAAGTGCTCTGCATTTAATTGATTTTTCTGAGTTTCTTATTCTCATCTGCATGGAAGGAATTAATGCCACTTCTTGATCAGTGTTTTTTAAACTTAAGTTAGTAACTTGTTTCCCTTGTTTTGAGTTTTCTTTTTGGGTAGCTACTTCAGTACTGGTTTTGGTTTTCTTATCTTCCTCTGGTTTTCCTTTTTGTTTGGTACAAAGGAAGGATAAATGGTTAGAAAACCTACAAAATGAACAGGGTTGGAAAGAAATGGGGCATTCTTTGGCTTGGTGTTTAGATGAGGTGCATTTAGTACAATAATTTAATTTAGCAAGTTTTTTCAGTTTATCCCGACTTTCAGGGAAAGAATCACATTTTGAGATTCTGTGAGAGTTTTTCTTACACAATTTGCAGTAAAGTTCTCTCTGGTCAGTATGTTGAGCTCTTCTTGAGGATTGTCTTTGGGTGGAAACTGCCAGAGTAGCTGTAGTTTGGCCAGAATACCATGGTTTTCTGGCTGGTTCTGGAGAGAAGTTTCTTTTTTGTTTTTAGGTATTAAGGTGGTTAATTCACTTTGACTTAGATCAAAATTAACATTAGCTAAGGTTTTGGTAGCTTCAGCAATGGCTTCTTTAAATTTATCAAAGTGGTCATAGAGTTTAAAACCACAAGTTCTTAAAAATTCCTGAGTTTCTTGACTTAGTTTATTATAATATACGTACAAGAGTATATCTTCTAATTCTAATTTTTGAGTTTGCATTAAATTTATGGTAGAGTGCATATCTGCTTGAAAGTCATGAAGTGATTTAAAATCTTTGGTTATTTTGGATTGGGTTAAAAGTGATTTTATTATGGAGAATTTAATTTGGCCTGGTGTTGCATAACAGCCCTCCAACTGCTGCCATGCTTCTTCATAAGATGTTTTACTCTCTTGCATGCAGTTGAATGGCAGGGTTTCCACTCAAATGTTGTTTTAGGTAGGCAAATTTCTCTTGTTCAGAAAGACCTATGTTATCATAAATGTTTCTGAATAAGGTCTTAAAGTTTTGAAATTTAGAGGGATTTCCATCAAATGGTAATATTTGAAGCTCAGGAATTTTAGTACCTATTCTTGGTTTAGGTTTGGCTTCGGCATTATTTTCTTTTTTAGTTGTTAATGCTTGTACCATTTGATCTATTTCAATTTGGTAATAACTGCTTTTTTCATCTAGTTTTTCTTGTTTAGCCTCTGAGAAGCTTTCGGAACAAACATACTTACTAAGGATTTCCTCATCTAAATTTTGTAACTTGTCCAGTTGTGAGGACAAAAGCCGAGCATATGCATTTTTTTGTTCCTCATTCCAATCATCCAATTTCTCTTTGATTGTAGCAAAAAGTTTAGTAGCTGAGGCTCTGATTGCTCTCCTCTTTTTAACCAATTTACTAGTTTCAAGTGCTTCCACATCACTTCCCAACCATGATGATAGTGTCTCCATACTTTTTCCTGGAGTGGCTTCAGTTTCATTAGCCATTTTTTAGGTTTAATATTATAAATATTATCAATGATATTTATAATTAAATTTTCAGATTATGTAAAAAATTTAATTAACTGGATTTAAAACTATTGTATCAGAAATAAAACAACAAAGGGTAACTAACTTCTCGACTGCCCACCCGGGGGCGCCATATTGAAAAATTTATTGAAAAATTATTTATTTTACTTGAGAGAGATTATTTAGGTTTAGGTGTAATATTAAGGTTAAGTTTACTTTAAATAGAGACAGTAATTATAGAAATGATAATGGCCCATTTAGACTGTCAACATAGCTACAGACTTTTTCACTGTAGGCTGCAGTGGTTTTAAGGTTAAAATTTGGTCAGCAGCCAGATTACTAACTATGGTCAAGCTAAATTCATTAAAATCAATTTAGACTTACCAAAAATGAAGTTGCCAGTTGAACGTTACCCTTTCTGTTTCTAACTAATCCATAAGTTTCATTTAGTTTCCAGATTTGAATTTTATTTGTTAAGTTTTAAGTTACTATTTAACACACTGCTAGGTTATTTATTTGTAGGGGCTATTTCCCAGACCTAGGTTTTTCAGGTTAAGTTAGGCTAGGGCTGTATTGCCCGTAAGTTTTTGTTTTTAAAGGTTTAAGGTTTGAAGGTTTTTACTCAAGTTAAGTTAAGGCTATATTGCCTTTAAGTTTTAATAGAGGCTATAACAGCCATTTAATTATTTAGTTAGGGCAGTTGTAGCCCGGTTCGAGTTTCTTCTAGGTACCTAGTTTTTTCTCTTACCTTAGTTATATTTTAATTTAATTACTTACACCTAGTTCTGATAGGCCTCTATTTAGTTAAACAGGGTTTTTGTTTAATTGCAGTGGTTATTAATGAGGTTTAAAGGTTGTGAGGTTTAAAGGTTGACTAAGTTGCCCGGTTAGTTGGGGAACCACGAGAATTTTTTACGAAAAAACTAGCCCGCTTCATTCAGCAGTCAAAATTTTTCAAGAATGGACAAAAGATCCGTTTTTCTTTGTCTCAGAAACTTTTTCCTTTCTTCTTTTTGTTAATTAGGGAAACCCAACTTCACTAGTTGGTTAGAAACGAGGGTTGTTATTCTTATTCCACATTCATTTTGTTTACATTCTATTTGGAAACATATGCGGTTATTTCTAATCACTTTTTTTAACAGTAGCCTATTTGTTAATAGGACGGTTTATAGTTAATAAAATGATAACTCAACTTATTCACAGTTGGTTTAGGCCTAGCTGGTTAGGTGTCATTTACAATACAAATGATTACGTACAGGTGTTAATGTGTAACTTGGCTTGCTATATTACGTGTTAATTGCCATATCCTTAGTCTGTTTTAAGAAATAATGTCCGATTTCAGATGGCAATCCATAAGAATAGTTGGCAGATAGCTCTATTTATTTAATCTACTTAAATAAAGTAAGGGAGACAGGGCACCGTCTATGCCTACCCTCCAATACCTTACTGTCGATGCCTACCTACACCCCACTTCTAGGTCCTATTCCATGGAGATGTAGGCCTTAAGTTCCTTATGGGAGGGGAGAAGGGTCTAATAACCTTAATTAAGAAGACCATAATTAGTGTAGTGTATTGGTTTTTAATAAAGATAAGATAATAATGTCTAATAAGAATTAATTGTTTTGTTTATAAGAATTTAATAATGTTTTGTTTAATAAAGAAGAAAACGTTTTATAAGAAATTAATAATGGTTTGTTTGAAACTAAGAATATAAAGTGCTAGTTGGCAACACGAAATGTGCCCAAGCTGGAGGCTGAGTAAAATGCCCTTTAGTCTCGGCACTGGGGTGGCCTCGTTTAGGTGGCCTTTCGTATTACGATGCTATTGTAAATCGAAAATAAATTCTCTCTCTCTCCACGATTGAATGTTAACGTTAATTCCACCCTCGCATTACTCCGTTCGTTTAAAGTATTTCGGCATAAATAAAAAGTCAGTAAATTGTAAATAAAAGTGTGTAATTTATTCCCGGTCCTCCTTTGTGTGTTCGAAAGTAAATGGCGCCCACCGGCTCAAGCGTCTGCTCGCGTGTTTATAAAACACAGTGAAGTGAGTGTAAAGAGAAGAAAGAGCAAGGATAAAAGAAATTGAATAAAGTAAATAATAAATTGTAAATGAGGAGAAAGAGTTTTGATCACTACATTTTTGGTGGCTAGCGGTGGTCCCTATTAAATTAAAATAATGGTATTCCCACGTCCTTCGTAGGGGCCTTATATTTCTGTCAAATACATTGCTACCCCTTTTTTTTCGTATTTATAAAATTATTAGATATTGTCTTTCGGTAAATTAAACAGTAGAATGAATTGTGTATCTCAGATGCACGAAGTAAACACCCTTTAGGTGTGCCCCATTCCGATTCCCATTCCTTAAAAATTTGTTATAACTATAATTCAATATGGCGCGGGCCACTTTCGAAATCATTTAATTTTGAGTCAAAATTCTTGAGTCGTTTTTTTTTCTTCTCATAGCGCCCGTTCTCATTCCGTTTTCGGATCTTTTACGTTTGGGAGCTAGCAGCGAATTTTAATGAAAATCTGTATACTAATGTAGTTTTGGTCAGTGATTTCTAAAATAACTTTTTTTTTGGAGAAATGAAAAACAAACATGTTAGAGCACTTTAAATAATTAATGTGTTCTTAACGAAAATATGATGACAACCTAACCAATCGTCAAGGGTGTACAGTTGACCTAACCGGGCATTCAATTGACCTAACTGGGCAGTAATTCTTGATTTTTTTTCTGCTACTTTTACAGATCATCTGCCGGGATCCTTCAAAAAACATATTCTTCGTAAAGTTGCACTTTTTACCGTTTGACCGACGCTTTTGGCAACGAAAGAACTGGGTATTTTTATCAAAGGAACACACTTTCCCACAGTTAGAGCACTTTTTCATAAACAGTAGCAGTTTGTAACTCTGGCTAAATTTAATACAATCCTCTGTAACTAGTTTAAGCTACTGTAGTTAAAACACACATTAATTATTTAAAGTGCTCTAACATGTTTGTTTTTCATTTCTCAAAAAAAAATAGTTATTTTTGAAATCAGCGAACCAAAACTACTAGGGGCACTCAATCTATTTTGCCCCACCTTTTTTCTTAGCTAAATAATAGGCCATGGGGCTGAAATGTCCTTTGGGTCGTAAGTCTGAACTTTCTGTGCTTCACATAACCGGATTTTTCCAGTTTGAACCTCCCTTCCTTGTATAAAACCGCTTTTAAACGCCCTTGTCACAGTTTCGAAAATGGCGTCTGACAGTGATGTGCGTCGTAAACAGAGAGCTGTTATCGAGTTCTTAACCGTAGAGAAGGAAACAGTTGGAAATATTCACAAACGTCTACAAAACGTTTACGGAGATGCTGTTGTTGATCGAACCACAGTTGGACGCTGGTCTAAACGTGAGAGATCATCGGAGAGAGGGAGAGCCTCGATGATGAACCACGCAGCGGTCGCCCAGCATCGGCTGTGACATCTCTCACTGTGCAACGTGCTAACAGCATCATTCGGTCAAATCGGCGCGTCACATACAAGGAGCTATCACTGGAGCTAGGAATTAGTGAAGGAAGTGTGAAGTGAATGCGATAATTCAGCAACTGGAATACTCAAAAGTGTGTTCACGGTTAATTCCTTGCGAAATGACTGAAGATCACAAAGCCCAAAGAAAAGAAATTGCTTCCGAGTCGTTGGTTCGATATGAGACAGAAGGGAATGACTTCCTTTCACGAAATGTGACTGGGGATGAGACTCGGGTACACCACTTTGAACCTGAAACAAAACGCCAATCCATGGATTGGCATCACGCAGACTCCCCACGCAAGGAAAAGTTCAAAATGGCTCCCTCTGCAGGAAAGGTTATGGCCACCATCTTCTGGGACATAAAAGGGGTGATTCTGGTGGACATTATGAAAAAAGGACAAACAATCAACTCAGAGGCATATATTGCTGCCCTACAGAGACTGCAGGGACGTATAAAGCGAGTTCAACCGGAGAGAAAACTGGAAGACGTCCTTCTTTTGCACGATAACGCAAGACCACACAACAGTTTGCAAACAAGAGAGGCTATCACAAAAATGCGCTTGACTGCATTACCCCACTCTCCATACAGCCCGGATCTGGCACCTTCAGACTTCCATTTGTTTGGGCCAATGAAGGATGTTATTCGTGGAAGAAAGTTTCACAGTGACGATGAGGTTGTTGAGGAGGTTAAGAGGTGGCTCCAGCGGAACCCAGCGGACTTTTACCAGCAAGAAATAAAGGCCTTTGTTTCGAGGTGGAGGAAAGCCGTAGAAAAGGATGGAGACTATGTGGAAAAATAAAAACTTATAAAAAATGTATGTAACTCCTTGTATACAAAAAATCTGGAACTTACAAGGAAACTTTGAAAGAAAAAAAAGGTGGGGCAAAATATAGTGAGTGGCCCTCGTACATCAGTATACCGATTTTCATTAAAATTCGCTGCTAGCCCCCAAACGGAAAAGACCCCCCGTTTTTTTTTCAGATTTCGTTTTCTTCAGTCGTGGAGAGAGAGACTTGTTTAAAAATTTAGAAATCCCGTCCGATGGCTCATTCCTTTTTTTTTCCTCTTCAATTCTTATTACTTTATACAGCCTATCTATTTCATGTTTAAAATCTTTTTTGTGTTTACATTTTCGGTATTAATAATAATTGTGATGATAATAATAATAACAACATTGTACAACAAATTTTCGGGTCAGAAAAAAACGGGAATAACATTCGGTCATCTTAATATTTCGAGTGTGCTGATTCCAAATTTGAAAAGTTTTTTTCTATCACGTCACGTTTTTTTTGTAATGACTGCTTAAAATCTTCGTACCAAAAAATAAGAATATATTGATAAACAGATAGGCTTTATCATATGGAACAGTTTAATTATTGCTATATTTCAATATACAGGGTGGGGCACGGGAACCAAGTGTTTTTGGAATAATCAGGAAAATGATATTTATTTTTGTAAAGAAAATATATTGGTAGAACAACATTCGTAAGAACATAGCATTTCATGTCATAATAATCATGTACCGAAAATTATATCTGGCATATGATGTCCTTGGCCGTCGACGCATTGTTGAAGGCGTTTACGAAAATTGGCCTCCACTCTTCCCAGCAGGTCTCTGTTGATTTGGATGATTTGTTGACGGATCGCTTCCTTCAATGCATCTAATGTACGGGGCTTGTCCTCGTAGACACGTGACTTGAGGTACCCCCATAGAAAGAAGTCACATGTGGACAAGTCAGGGGACCGAGGGGGCCATGCAATGTCACCAAATCTCGAAATGAGATGGTTGGGAAACAGGGGGCGAAGAACAGCCATTGACGCTCTGGCGGTGTGTGGCGTGGCCCCATCTTGCTGAAACCACAAATGTCGACGAGCAATACGCCTTCTTCGTAACTCAGGGATGAAAAAGGTGTTCACCATCTCAATGTAACGCCCAGATGTTATGGTAACGGTAACCCCATTTTGTTCGAAGAAATAGGGACCGATGACGCCAAACTTTCCCACCGCGCACCAAACTGTAACCTTAGGGCTATGCAGCGGTTTTTCATGGAGTTGTCGCGGATTTTCAGCAGCCCAATACCGACAGTTTTGATTGTTGACGGCCCCATTAAGGTGGAAATGGGCTTCATCACTCATTACCACCATCATGTTTTCATTCTGCTCATAAAGTGCAAGCATTTCCTGTGCAAAATTCAGTCGTTGGGGGCAATCGTTTACATTCAATTCCTGCACCATCGCTAACTTGTATGGGTGAAAATGTAATTCTTCATGCAAAATCCGTCTAACAGTACGATTGCTGATTCCGAGTGCAGCTGAATGTCTCCGAGCAGAGCGGCCTGGGCTTTGCAACATCGCTTGTCTGACCCTTTCAACGTTCTCTGGAGTACGCACAGTGCGTTGCGGCCCCTTCGGTTTTGTTTTCATTATTGAGCCTCCTGTTCGAAGATTGTTAACCCAACGTAAGATTGTGTCACGAGCGGGAACAGAGTCATTTCGATGAATGTTGAATCTGCGGCGAAACGCACGCTGAACTGCTGTCACTGACTCGCCACTCCTAACAAAATGATCATACGCGAACATGCGGTGTTGTAACGTCCACTGCTCCATGATGGCACCTGAAAGATAAAGGTGAGTGTTAGTTAAAGTTAAATGCTATGAACCCAGGAATGGAATGCTACCTACCGCACGCCCCTCCCATTCCTAATGGCCGATTACTAGCTATTCAAAAAACACTTGATTCCCGTGCCCCACCCTGTATGTATATGCACAAAATTAACATAAAACTCTCGTATTACTGTATACTGTTTTCAACTCATTATTTGTATGCTGGCGTTTGTGTGATGCTTCTGGTTGGTCACGCTTTAAATTCCAGCAGAAATCGGCCAGCATAGCAGGACTCCACTTCCCTTTGTATCGGCTCTCCATTGTGGCTATATCCTGGTGCAATCTCTCCCCGTGTTCGTCGCTAACAGCAGATGCGTTTTCCGGAAAGAATGAGAGATGTGAATGCAAAAAATGAATTTTCAACATCTTACATCCAAGATGTTGGTATGAGTTGATAAGTTGATCCACAAGTGCAGCATAGTTGTCGTATTTAGTCTTTCCTAGTAGACCGCTGCACACGTTTTTGAATGCACGCCAGGCTGCCAACTCAACCTCATCCATCACCGCTTCAAAGTGTTCGTCTAGCACGAGTTGGCGAATTTGAGGGCCGACGAATATGCCTTCTTTATTCTTGGCATCACTTATTTTTGGGAATTTTTCCTTTAGATATTTGAAGACAGGCTTATCTTGTTTCAACGCCTTTGCAAATTGTTTCATCAGCCCTAGTTTTATGTGAAGTGGCGGCAAGATAACCTTTTCCTTTCGTACTAGTGGTTCGTGAATAACATTGAGATATCCAGGTGAGGAATTGTCTCGCTGCTGCCATACTGAGCGTGTGTAGTGTTCAGACCTTGCTCGGCTATCCCACTTGCATAGGAAACACATGTATTTCGTATAGCCAGTTTGCAATCGATTAAGAATAGCCACAACCTTCAAATCTGCGCAGATAAGCCATTCATGTTCATTGTGTTTTATACAGTTATACAGGCGAGAATAAAAGTAACATTGTCATACGTTTCTCTCAAGACGACTGAATGAGCGATCGGAACAGAAGGCATTGTGTTCCCATTGTGTAGCAGTACACCCTTAACACTGTAAAGAGATGCATCAATGAACAATCTCCACTGATTCGGTTCATAGCACAAACCCAGAGCATCGAACAGACCATGTATATCAATGCAATAACAAAGATTGTTCTTCATTGTGAAATATTCCTGAAAATCCAAGGAGCGCTTTCGGAATGCTGTAATTCGTACGTCTTCTGCCAGCAGATTCCATTCTTGTAGACGTGAGGGACAGCAGTTCACTTTGTTGCTTGGTAAGTATTAAATCACGGACCAAATCATTGAGTTCAGGCTGCGGATGAGATGTTGTTCTTTCTTGGACTTGACTTGAGCTTCATAGCATTCGCCGTCTGATTCCGATTTGTCAGAGTCTGTGTTATCGGTCAGCATTTCAGCTGGAGGACGAGGGATGGGTATATCTGTAGAATGTTCCACATGACGCATAGCAGAACGAAGATTTGGGTAGACTATAGCCTTTTTCTCTTTTCTGTTGCAACCTGTAATGCGAGACAATAGACATTGTTGACTACTTAAGATAGCATAATTGTGTAATACATTATGCAGAGCAGGATATGCTAAAATGTGCTAAAACCACCAAATTTGACGTATATTCAGAAAAATAAAACATTCAAACCTGTGATGTTCGTTAAGCAGAAATAGCAATCACTTGAATGGTCCAGCGGCTCTTTCCATACCATTGGGACACCGAATCCCAGACCAGGACCGATGCCTTTGAACCATGCAGATAACGAGCTTGTACATCTCACATGGCAGATATGAGGCGCACAGTGCTTGTCCTGATCACCAACTTTGCATGCGAAGTATAATTCATAAAGCTTTTTCACATGAGAAGTCAACTTCCTTTTATACTGTTTTAACGTTAATATCCCACAAATATAACAAAAACTGTCTGGCGAATTTTGCACTCTCTAGGCATGTAGCATAACATCAATAAAAACCTGTAAAATAAGAAAATGATAGATCAATTTGCAATTTCACACAATGTAGACGTTGTCGGTGAAATATACATAATTTGATAGCTGTTATTTAATAATACTCACTTATAGCACCGATTTATGGTAAAATATGGCTGATAATTTTGTTTTAAATGATTAATGAAAGAAATTTTTTATAAAATCAAAGTGGAAACACAGAGTCGAACACCACCACCACAGTATATACATGACTAAACAAAATGTAAAAGATGCGTTCAGAGAACCAGTGGTTCTCAAAATGATACAATGAAATAGGGTCATTTTCATAAAATCGGTGGGTGATACAAATAAATGAGTGTTACTTTCGCAATCTATGCATATAATTAGCCATAAAAATGACGATCTCATTTTCGTTTTTTTTTCACTGTTGTACAGTGTAATTAGTAAATAAATTTTACACTTACTTATATGAATTAAATTATTTTAGTTGTAATGAAATTGTTACATGCATTTTTATACTCTAGCTTTAAAAAGTTGGAGCGAATATGTAACGCATTTCTAGGTGTATATATATATATATATATATATGCACTAAAATCACAGAATAACACGTGATCTTATTAATAAGCAAACAACCACAGGAAAAAGGAAAAGGAAACACGAAGTCCGAGCGCTTTCGTGATATATTCACATCTTCATTTTCTGTTTCTCCTTGAAGATGTGAATATATCACGAAAGCGCTCGGACTTCGTGTTTCCTTTTCCTTTTCCCTGTGGTTGTTTGCTTATATATATATATATATATATGTGTGTGTGTGTGTGTGTGTGTGTGTGTGTAGTAGCGAACTGTAAAAAAGTAAACAAGTAACAAAATTTTCCAGTATCTAGTAGCAAGTTTTTACGGTTATTCTTTGACTGAATGTACATAGTAAGGATTCAAGCCGACACATGAACATCATATGTGTATAATTTTAAGGTCGCTTTATAATTTTAAGGTAGGTAATTGTAATTTTAAGGTTTAGAGTCGAAAAATAATTGTTGAAGACACTAATTTATATTGGGTCGATTCGGACTGCTTGAGTTTATTTGCTTGCCGTATGTAAATTGTGTGAGACCTCAAAGTAAGCCAAATTTGTTATAAAAAGATAAAAATTTGTTTATTTGAAATATAGAAATTGTTTTAGTTAATTCTTTTCATAAGTTAATTTCTGTTTTTTTTAAAGTTTTTATATACATTCAATTTTATTTTATAGGTGTGCTGAGTTTCGTTGGCTATTTTTTTTCTCATTCTTTCATGAGTTTTAATGAAAATTCCGTGATATTTTTTATGAATAGGCTGCTTAATTTTTCTTTTTAATTCTGAAATTAGTTTTTATGGTGATGGATGTTTTTGCTTAACATTTTAATTTGGGTATAAATAATGAAAAATATTTTTTCTGTGTTCGCGCGTTTGCATAGAAACTATTACAAAATTATTTCATGATGTAATGCAATTTGATTCGGTTAGGGATACTTTTATAGGTGGTTCGCTTTCAAACAAGTGAAAACTCTCTTCATAATGCAGTGATTTATTTTAATTTTTGTTTGCGTAGTAGGTTCCGCTGTATTTTTTGGTTCATAATATCTGTTTTTATTTATAATAATGATGAAAATTTGTATTTAGTTCACCTGGAAACGATAAATTACTGGAATTCCTGTGATTTACAAACCATGCTGGGTTTCGTATTGAAGGAGAGTTGTCTCTCAGATGCAATTTGTGAATTACGAGTTTTCTGCCAGTGAAATTTAGCGTTGCAGGTTGGAATTAATATATTAATTTAATTTTTGGTATTAATATTTAAATTTTTGTTATTTAGTGATTATGTTTTAGAAACTTATTTTTTAAACTTCATTTGGGTTTACTCGTGCAATTGGAACTCTAGATTGATTGCTGACCGGAAATGGAGAATTTTAGATTGCCAGTAACGTTTTTGTGGTATATATGTCCGCTCCCCATAAAGTGTAAAATGGTTCATGGTTATCGGAAATTGATGACGTGAAGTCTTTGGTTTTCATTTTTGTCTTTTGTATTTAAATGTATCGATGTGATTTCTGAAGGTAGTTTTAATAATAATATTTTTAAATTATAATAACGGTTACTCTGTATGGGCGCGTTTATATTTATACTGTGCAGTAATGTTTCGTTGTGTTTAATGATTTTTTATTATTATCTTCGATGTAACTGCCATAAGTGACCTTATTGGTAGCTAGGGCGTGATTAAATTTTGGCGAAATTCTGTGAAACTTGTCATATTTTTCCGTAAATTTGCCCAGAGCAAATTATAGTTATTGTTTCGAAGTGAAGTGTTGAGAAAATTCTGTGAATTAAATGTGAAAAGTGATAATCACTAGCAGTACAAACTTTTCGATATTTTTTTCAAAATTTTGAGAGGCTCGATTTGGAAGCAACAAAGTTGAATCCATATTCCATCCATTGAGTTTAGTTGACTCGATTTAGGTGATCGATCACCGATGAGAGAGAGAGAGAGAGAGAGAGAGCGAGAGAAGCGAAACCGAATGCGCAGCGACTTTGTGCAGGAGAGTTTCGAGCGATGTGGTCTACTGGTATTTTTCGGGCAGTCCTGGTCCCGCTGCTCGATGCTTTTCTCAATATGTATTTTAGCACTCGGTAGGCAAACCACGAGAGTTTGAACGAGTGTCTAAGGCTTTACTGTTCATACAGGTATACATTAGGTTCGTTGTGAAACCACCTACGGCGAAGTGATCGTTTGATTAATGCCATGTAGGGAGTCTTTCAGCTGGACGTAGGAGGAGTAGCGTTCACCGACAAAAGTTGAGAGGAGAGAGGAGAGTTTCTTCGTCGACTTCTAGAATTGCAAATTCCGCCCAATTCCGGTGCGTGGTTCCACTTTCAGTATATCTCCATCCCCTGATCCTGTTTGAATTGGACGACTCTTGTTTTTTACCATTTTTTGGAGAGAGGGGGGAACCTCAAGCGTGCTGATCTGTTGTATGGTGATGCAACCCCTTGAATTCTAGCGAAGTGAGCAGGAGAGCTGCGATTGAAAAGTTAAGAAGGCCGTTGTCAGCTTTGCGGATTGTTATCTAAACAACGTCCAGAAAGGGTGAAAGGGTGTGATTATTGCCCAAATTTGTTTTGTGTTTCATTTAATAATATGTACGCTCTGGTCAGTATTTTTTGTAAACATGTTGCTCTTCTTTCTATGTTGCCCTGATAGTAACTATGTAACTATAGGAATATCTGTTTCGAATGTAAAGCGATCTTTGATGAATAATCGCTGGAATAGATTGTGAACTTGAAATTTGTTGTAACCAGTGTTAGGAAAATTATCCTTTATTTTCCACGTAACAGGTTTGTTACTGGTTGTAAATTTGATTAGTGTGAAATGTTATTTTTATGCAAACGTGAAAATTTTAATTTTTTTTTCGATTTTTATGAAATGATACAAAATATCTAATGTGTGGAATTTGTCACTGAAATGATTTCTTGTCTTCTAACTTTGGAAATGTTAACGGAAAAAAATGAAAAGTAAATAAATCTGTTGAGTAAATAAATAAATTTGTTAAAGAAAATAAATGAAATAAATATGTTTTCCAAGTGAAAACTTATTTTCAAGTGGGTGATGCAAGTGTAGTGTATTGGTTTTTAATAAAGATAAGATAATAATGTCTAATAAGAATTAAATGTTTTGTTTATAAGAATTTAATAATATTTTGTTTAATAAAGAAGAAAATAATGTTTAATAAGAAATTAATAATGGTTTGTTTGAAATTAAGACTATAAAGTGCTAGTTGGCAACACGAAATGTGCCCAAGCTGGGGGCTGAGTAAAATGCCCTTTAGTCTCGGCACTGGGGTGGCCTCGTTTAGGTGGCTTTCTTATTACGATGTTATTGTAAATCGAAAATATTAAATTCTCTCTTCACGATTGAATGTTAACGCTAATTCCACTCTCGCATTACCCCGTTCATTTAAAGTATTTCGGCATAAATAAAAAGTCAGTAAATTGTAAATAAAAGTGTGTAATTTATTCCAGGTCCTCTGTGGGAATTATTTCCCACAGATTTAAATTTATATGGTGTAAAATTTAGATATACTGTATACTACTTTCTAATCCAAGAGAACGCTCCATTGAGGAATGACGTGTGACATTGGTAGGCTCCGCCCATCGTGCGCCATCTTGAATCTGGGAGCGCGTAGTTGTAAAAAATTATGGTCACTTGTTCCTCAATTTTGCTGCCGTAAAGTTGTGCACTGCTTCGATTGCGATTCATTCTCTTTGAAATCTTAAAAGTTGAACTTAGTTTAAACCTCTCCATTGAAAGGAGTTAATAATTTTGTTTAGGCTACTATTGCCACTAGTTATTGGTAATTTAATCTTAAGTTATTTGTCCTATTTCGGACCCAGGAGCCATTCTGCTCCTTGTGTATATATTGTAAATATTCAATTTGGGCTATAACAATTATTTAGATAACTGGTAATATTTCTATTAAATTTAAGTTTATATCGCTGACAGTAATTTACCTTAGGTATTACCGTGGGATTAAACAGACCGTTACGTATTAGTTACGTAACCCCCTCTTGTCTGGTCTGTGGATTTGCGGAGTCCTGGATTTGATAATTTAGATTCCTCTTTTCCTCGGAGTGGATTTAAGAGTAGAAGGTCTTGGAGTAGTTAACTTGCCGGCCATTATTTACTCGATCAGTCATTCAGACTGATTAACCAGCTCTATTAGCTAAGTTCGGTTCAGATTATAGGGTGTTAACTTTTGAGGCCATAATCAGCCTTTTAAAAAATGTTTTCCGAATATCAATTGGTTAAGGACCTCACCCAAGCTGGCAAAGATCTCGGCTATGAAGACGAAGAGCTCAGAGATTGGGTATCTAAAATGCAGATAGCTGAGCGTCAGCGAAGGGCTGAAGAGTTAGAAATGAAAAAGATCAAATCAGCTGAGGAATCAGCGGCGAAAGCCCATGCTGAGGAATCGGCGGCGAAAGCCCGTGCTTATGAGTTGAGAAAGTTAGAGCTCGAATTTGAGCAAACGATTAAGCTTAAAGAGCTAGAAATCGAGCAAGAGCGCGTGAGAGCGCAGGCTAACCGGTCCTCAAAGGAAGATGGGCTTTCTAAGGTTGCAGGTAATTCAGTAAAGTTACCACAATTGCACTTACCGATTTTTTAGGGTAAACCCACTCATTGGTTTCAATTTTTTGATAGTTTTAGCCGGTTCTCAGAAGTTTACCTATTTAAGAGGCCAACTACGGAGAGAGGTTTTGAAGCTCCTCGAAGGGTTTTCATTAACCAATAATGATTACGAAGAAGCATTTAAACTACTACAAGAAACTTTTGGGAAACCACAGCCCATCATTCAGGCGCATATTTATGCCTTGTTCGATCTAAAGGGTCCCGCCGCAAGCGCTAAGGACTTGGGAGCATTCCAGTCCGAATAAGAGTGCCATTTGAGAGGATTAAAATCCTTAGGAGTTAAAGTAGAAAATGCTGGTTTTGTTTTAGCCGCTCTTCTTATTAGAAAGTTACCTAATAAGGTTAGGGGCAGTGGCGGATCTACTATGAAACTAATGAAGCTTAAGCTTCAGGGCCCCTAATCCAGGAGGGGCCCTGAAGCAACTTTTTTTTTAATGAGTGAATTTTTCAACAAAATCGATGGAGTTTTTTTAAGTGTTTGTTATTAAAATAAGGCTATTTTAGTGATAGAATCATAAGCCAATGGGTTGAAGTACTTAATATTGACCTTAGAGTATGCTCTAATACCCATTTCATATGGCCTCAAAATGCCCCTGTAATTGGTCAAATTTCAAAATTTTCTCGGGGGCTTGCAGCGCCCGAACCCCCAGCTGTATGGGCTCGCTGAGCTCGCCAGAATCTATTCAAGGGCAAGGGCAGCAAGGCCCTTTGAACCTTGTTGGATGTTGCCCTATTGTTGCTGGTTGCGAAGGGGCCCCCATAACAGTTCAAGCTTCAGGGTCCCAAAAATGTAGGTCCGCCACTGGTTAGGGGTAACTTAAATAGGGCCGCAAGATCCAATTACTGGGAATTAGACGCCTTTCGGGAGGCCATGAATGCCAAAATAGAATACATACAAGATGTTGAACTAGAAGTGAAGAAGGAAACGTCGGTCCCCCGTAAGAGGGAACAACATAGTCGCAGGATAGGAAAAGGGAATGATTCACCGTATGAGAAATATAATAAATTTACAGCAGGCAACTTTAACGTCACTGCTAAATCAAAGGGAAAAGGCAGGCAAAAGACGGACTCGGAAGTTCGTAAACCATCCTGTAAATTGTGTTTTAAGGAACATGTGTCAGAGTATGATTCATGTAAAGATGGCAAGAGTAGGGCAGAACGAGCAAAGGAGTTGCACTTGTGTACTCTTTGTCTCGGAAATAACCATGTAGTTAATGACTGCTGTAGCAACCAGACTTGCCGACGTTGTGAGTTGAGGCATAATACTGCTTGTGTTATAAGCGGATGGAAGAACCGGTACAAGTCGAAAATACAACTACTGTATCAGCAGCCGCATCTAACCAGGTACCTAAACTAGCCTCTGGTATCGCGTTGCCAACAGCCATGCTCGAACTAAGAATGGGTAAAGGCGTAAAGCATGTGCGGACGTTATTCGATCAGTGCGCCCAGCGCACCCTCTTGCTTAAGACCACCGCACGCAAATTGCACTTAAAGGCTAATTCAACTATTACCCTCTCGATCGATGGTTATGATACAAAGGGAACGTCGCAAACATACGACACAGTACGTCTCCATATTAATTCTTCTAGGGGTAATGTACAAATGGAAGTAGTCTTGGTAGAAACATTGCCTTCTCGAATAAATATCCCAGGCTTGCAGGCTACAGTACACACTCTAAATAAGAGGGGTATCATGGTAACCGGCCATATTACGTCGGACTATATTGGTAATGTGGATTTACTAATCGGGGCAGAATTCTTCTACCAATTTATAACTGGCCATAAAGTTGTAGATAAAGTACATTTATTGAAATCTCCCATGGGGTACCTTATATCTGGTCCTTTATATGAGCATTGGAATGAATTTCCGGAGGTAACTACCGACGTAATAACTGTTCTATACATTGGAACGAACATGAGGACATAACCACTTCCCTTCAAGGGTTATGGTCACTGGATACGATAGGCATTCGCCTTCATCTAGATCCGCAACAAGACCAAACTCTGAAGATGTTTAATGATAATATTGAATATAGAAATGGTCAATATATCACCAAGTTACCATGGAAGCCCAACCATCCTAAATTAAAGGATTCGGGGTAGATTAAACTCAACTTTAAACCATTTAAGATCTAAACCCGAACAACTACAACTCTATGACAAAGTGATAAAGGAACAACTTGAAAGGGGTTTTATAGAGGAGGTAAAGCCTGCTACTACTATACTGCCCAACGGTAAAGATATACATTACTGTTATTTTTTTATTTTATTGGGTTCAGAATCCCAGCTGAGCCGTGAACGGCCAAGCTCTGAAGGGCCAGTTTAACCTACAGCCCAAGTTAAGCTAGACTAAAAACTTACGGACTTGGAGGTCCTATTAGGTCCTACCTCAGGGTTGCTGACTCGATGTGGGCCTACCTAAGGCCTCAGTTGCATAAAATTAAGATAAAAAACAAAAGGGGCACTATTTATGGTCTTCCTTCTAAACCTTGCAACAACAACACAACCTGCACCATTACACGATGCAACAATCTTGTATCTAAACAACCAAACTGAATTGCAAGAGAGCTCTCTATAAGACCACGCCCTGTAAGTGCCGCATTCAACAAACGAGTAGGAAGGACGCGCAGCGCCCCAAAAAAATGATGCCACAAGAGTGCCCAAACAATGATGCCACAAGAGCCCAAAAATGCTAGCTCTAAATTAAGTGAATTTTTCACTAACCTTACAATTATGAGATGGATATATATGTACACCTTAACTTAATATATATACAAGAAATGCTGCATCAATCAGCTTAGTCATCATATCGCCTTGGGACAACAATGGCTCTTCCTCTTCTAGCTTTTCTAACAATTACTTAGCTCACCATGGAGTCAAAGAATTCCGCGACTACACCTCTGCGCATAGTTTTTGATTGTTCTGCTGGTAACCCCAGTTTGAACCAATGTTTATATTTGGGACCGTCTTTCGTGGAAGACTGGCCACATACTTTTACAGTTTCATCTTAAGTATTACGCATGAATCAGCGACATCGGCAAGGCCTTTTTAATGATAGGCTTACACGAGGAGGATCGAGATGTGACAATTTTTGTGGCCTAAGGAGCCACACCAGCCGCACTCGTCTCTAGTTACCTATCGGTTTAAAGCAGTATTGTTTGGTGCAACATGCAACCAATTCTTGCTGAATGCGACGATCGCGCACCACCTACAAAAGAAAAACTCCCCTACCGCCCTTGCTATTCAAAGAAATTTGTATGTAGATAACTTACATGGAGTAGCTGATAATTAAACTGATCTTATTAAATACCACCATGATTCTAAGCTACTTTTGGGAAAGGCCAACCTTCACCAAAGAGAATGGGCCACGAATTCACCTTCATCGAAAGTAATCATTGATAGCATGGTGATGGTCTTTTGGAATCAAAACTGGTAATTAATGTACTTGGCATGGCCTGGAAACTTACTAATGATACCATGTCTTACCCAAGAAGGGAGTTTGGTTTAGATAATTCTACCAAACGTAGTGTTCTAAGTAAAACAGCTAGTTTATACGACCCGTTAAGTTATCTTTTGCCAGTCACCATACGTACGCGTATACTGTTGCAGGAAATCTGGCGGGTAAAACTTGGCTGGTATGATCCCCTCCCTCTTTACTTAGCTCAGACTTGGAAGAAGTGTGCTGACACACTGTACCTCGTCAGACAATTAATGCATCTAAGTAGAGCTTCATGCCTTTTCAGACGCTAGCTCGAAAGCTTATGGTACTGCGGTGTATCTAGTAGCTAACCAACGTGCCTCATTAGTCTTGGCCAAAGCCAGAGTAGCACCGTTAAGGGGTTTAACTATCTCACAATTGGAATTGACAGCCGCAACGCTGTCAGCACGTCTGATAAAATACGTGGTGAATAGTTATTCAAATGAGCTATGATTCACTGCTATCCATTGCTGGTTAGATAGTGCCGTAGCTCTGCATTGGCTACATTCGGATAAACCATTAAAACCTTTCCACCACAAACGGGTCGATGAAGTCTGGCATTTAATTCCGACCGCAGAATGGCATTACGTAAGCAGAGCCGATAATCCCAGTGATTTAATTTCGAGAGGGATTACTTACAGCCAGCTTGTAGTAACTAACAAATGGGACCAGGGACCAGCTTGGTTACCGTATCACCAAGAGTGGCCCCAAAATCACAAGCTCTACCTAAACCAAAAGAATTGTGATGCTAGTAATGAAGGTTGGTCCATGTGCGAACCCCTAGTTTCAGCTGTCATTCCAAGTCCTAGTGTGATAGACTTTAATAGGTTTAGCAAATTGTCTAAATTGATAGAAACGATGGCTTTAGTGCAGCGGTTTATTTAGATATTATGTAAAACTTCGACTCCCAAAACTACCCACTCCACTCGCTCACGAGTCAAGTTTACAGTGACAGAATTGGAAGAGTCGAAGACTAGTCTGATAAAGATCGTGCAATTTGAAGACTTCCCAGACGAGATTTCCTATTGTCGGGGTAGTTCGAATAAACGACCACCAAATTTAGTTAAACAGTTACAGCTAAAGCTGGAAAATGGAATTTTTAGAGGTGAAGGCCGACTTAAATATTCTGAGCTTACCTACGGTGGGAAGTATCCTATACTTCTTCCATCTGGACACGTATTTACTAAACTAGTCATCACTGATGTGCATTCTTAATGTTTCCACGTTGGAATGACACACGTAGTCGCACACCTGAGACTGCAATGATGGATACCAAAAATCCGACAAACTGTAAAATCTGTTTTAAGAGCTTGTATAACCTGCAAGAGGCTACAAGGATTAAGATATAAAGCTCCAGTACAACCTCATCTTCCGGAAGAAAGGATAACCGAATTAAGACCCTTTCAAGTAACAGGAGTGGATTACACCTGGGCGTTAATGATTAAAGATCAAGATAAAGTATTATCTAAACGGTACATTGCGCTCTTTACATGTGCAGCAACTAGAGCCGTTCATTTAGAAGTGGTAGAAGATAATTCATCTGAGTCCTTTTTGAGAGCCTTCCGTAGATTTGTCGGAAGAAGATCCTACCCTAGGCTTATGCTCAGTGATAATGCTTCGACGTTCACCGCTTCTGCAAAGTTTTTGAAGACATTCCACAGAGATACCTCCATCAACCAAAATCTCGTCCGCCAATCGTGCGAATGGAGATTTATACCTTCACCAGCACCTTGGTTCGGGGGATTTTGGGAACGGTTCATAGGACTGACGAAAATTACCATCAAGAAAATTTTAGGTCGGACATTACTAACGTCAGAGAAGCTCCGTACCTTGATAGTAAAGGTTGAAGCAAAGTTGAATGACAGACCTTTAACTTACGTCAGTGGAGATCTTGATGAACCGATGTCTCTCAGCTGGTCGTTATTGCTGATGGGAAATCGGTTGGATATGCCGTTGCCACCGGTACAAGATCCCGACCCAGATTTTATGTCGACTGTTTCTCTTAACAGGAAACATCGGAAATATAGACAGATCGTGTCTCAATTCTGGAATAAGTGGCGTCACGAGTACGTTACATCTCTTAGAGAGAGGTATAGATTTAAAGATAAAGGAGGTGGTTCTTTTCCCGTACGAGTCGGAGACGTAGTTCTCATTGAAGAAGAAAGTCCGCGACTATACTGACCTCTGGCAGTAATTACGGATTTAACCCCTTCCGCACGACTTTGCTCTGTGGATTTTCGGAGTCCTGGATTTGATAATTTAGATTCTTCCTATCCTCGGAGTGGATTTAAGAGTACAAGGTTTAGGAGTGGTTAATTCGCTGGTTATTACTTACTTGAACGGAATCATTCAGACTCAGTCGAGTTTAAATTGGGTACGGCTTGGGTCGAGGAGGTGATTGGCTCATTTTGTGTGGGACCTCCAAACTGCTCCGAACCGCAGTTGAGGTCAGAGCGCGTCTCGATTGAAGGCTGGTTAAACCTGGCAATTGAGTCAGGGTTTGTGGCCCCTCGAGTCCCCACATCCTCCTTTGTGTGTTCGAAAGTAAATGGCGCCCACCATTTCAAGCTTCTGCCCGCGTGTTTATAAAGCACAGTGAAGCGAGTGTAAAGAGAAGAAAGAGCAATGATAAAAGAAATTGAATAAAGTAAAATAATAAATTGTAAATGAGGGGAATCACTACATTAATTACTGATGCCTACTTCAGTTTGTGCATCTTGTGTAAAAACATATGACAAGAGCTTAGGCCTACAAAGAAAAACTGTTATAACCCATATATTGGTAAGGGCCTATTTATTAATTCAGGTTCTAGGCTACTGACTTAGTTTATTTACATTCAACCTTCACTTTAAATGTTACAGAAAAATTATGTCTGTATAGCCTAAGTGCTAAGATCTATGCTATATAGGTGGTACAGTAGCTATAACTATGACAGCAAACCTATGTCAGAGTGAGCTGTATGTAGGATGGCATAAATCAATAAGAAAATTAATAAGAAAAGAAAAATTAAAGGTCTTTCACTTTCCTTTCTCAAGTAGTGAAAATTCAAAAATCTGAAGCTTTCGAAATTACCCTTACATTTATTTTGCTAAAGTAATTTTTTTCATGCAGATAGGAGGGGCTGAAGGTGAACGCAGACAAAACTGCCCCCTTCCCATAGAGGGAGAGAGCCAAAATCAAGGTGAACAGAGTTTTGAGATGCCTGGTCACTCTGCGTTTGAAAGATTCGAGGTTATAGACAGAGCTGGGCAATAAATACATTGAATGTATTTAAATACTAAATCCTAAATACATGGGAGAAATGTATTTAAATACTAAATACTAAATACATTTTACGAATGTATTTAGATACTAAATACAAAATACATCAATTGTATTTAAATACATTTGTAAATACATTTTAAATACATACAAATTTTACCATATGCATTCACTAATTCACTAAGCCATGACACGCACACGATAAAGAAATCAACCGCTTTCGACTAAGAGTGGCACACAACTGATTGAACTGACACGTTGAAACATGAACCATGCTGTACTACACTGTCGACGCGTCGTACTGTGCTAGTACAGAACGTTTATTAAACCAGTAAAAGTATTTACATTTTTATATTTTGAGTATTTAAATACATTGTATTTAAATACTCATTAAAGTATTTAAATACTATATTTAAATACATGAAAACAATGTATTTATAAATACAGTTCTAAATACACAAATGTATTTAGATACGTATTTAAATACAAATGTATTTAAATACTGCCCAGCTCTGGTTATAGACAGGGGAAAGATGGACTGAGGAAGGTTGTTCTAGAGTTGACTAGTAAAGTATGTGAAAAATTAAGAATACTGTTTAGCCTTTGCATTAGAGTATTTGACAGAAAAGAGATGTGTCCAAAATCTGGTGCTGCAATCCTCCTCAGAAGAGGAGGCATGTAGCTAGTGTGTTCAGAAGAGCAGCGTCTTTTATAATAGCGATAGTAAATAGAGTGAAACAATATTGCAGTGAAGAGAGAGAGGGATTGAAGACAGTCAGTAAGACATGGAGAATTGAGACAAATAAAACCTTGATTCCACCTGGTCAAGTAAATAGAACATTGATTATGTAGGGTGTCCCCTTTTTATAAGGAGATAACAGCTGAATTAAACTTTATTGTACTTCAAGCTCCAAGGGCCTACCAATAATTTAAGTGTGTAATGGATGGAGCTGTAAATATACATATATCTGCTAACTTTACTGTATGCAAGCCTAGATTATGAGAAAGCTGAGGAATATATATACATATAACCTTTGGTTAGCTTCCACCCGAATTGTTCATTCTCACGAAGGTCAAGCTTTTCACTCCACCTTAGACCTACAGTTTAACGTGGAATCCGAACCACGCCCCATCAGCAGCCCAGCGTCTTAACCACTAGGCCACCTAGGGTACCCATTTATCTACCAACTACTTTTTTTTATTGTGTGGAAGGATGAACAGCTGGGTTTTGCTACGCACCGGCTGCCGTCGTGTCTCGAACCCGGGGCCGATGGATTCGTAGTCAGCGACGCTAACAACTACACCACCGCGGCGCCTATATACAGTATATATATATATATATATATATATATATATATATATAATTATATACACACACACACATATATATATACACACACACACACACACACATATATATATATATTATATATATATATATATATATATACACATATATACAGGGCGTCCCAAAAAAATGTATACACACTTTAAATACTTATAAAGGCAGTGTTTATTAAAATAAATTTCATTTTCAAAATGTAATAGAATCTACAGACATTATTTAATTGTTTTGTCAACGCCTGTTTTCAAACTGACGTCCGTTCTGGTCCAGGCACTGCTGATAACGCGAAGCAATGGAATCGCAAACATCACGAAACATTTCGTTTGGTATTTGTGTGCATTCTCGTTCAATGGCTGCTCTCAATTCAGCGACTGTTGCAGGTTTTATAGCGTAGACTTTGTCTTTTAAGTATCCCCATAAAAAAAGTCTAGTGGTGTGAGGTCTGGTGAACGCGGAGGGTATTCTACGAAACCCCTTCGTCCAATCCACATCCACATCGTGCCAAGTACCACTCGCAATACTCCACTCTTCGGTCCGGATCATCTTCATTAATAGCATGGACTAATCTTGGAATGTAACTTTTCCATTGACAGCGCTTCAAAATGCGTTGGACAGACGATTCTGAAATTCCTACCTCACGACTCGCTTGCCGCACAGATTTTCTTGGACTTTGGTGATACGTTTCCAGTACTCTTTCTTGCTTTGTGGGGCTTGTCGATGTCCGTGGTCTTCCGGAACGCTTCTTGTGGACATTCTGAACAGTTCCATCGGCTTCAAACTTATCTCTAATTCGAGTGATGGTAAGTCGCCTTGGTGGATCTGTTTGAAACTCCCTCCTAAATTGTCTTTGCACTTCAACTGCGTTTTCACACTTCCAGTAGCATTTTAGAATGAATTTCCTTTGTTCAAAGCTTAGTCTGACTGCCAATATTAATTCTAATGGGTTTAACTTGGAAAGAAAGAAACATCAATTGAGCTATCAGCTGTTAAAGTGTGTATACATTTTTTTGGGACGCCCTGTGTATATATATATATATATATATATTGAATAAAACCACGAAGGAAAGGAAACACAGAATGGTGCTCAAGCACTTTCGTCTAATGACATCCTCAGGAACCCTGAAGTACATAAAGAGTTACAGCCTATATATAGGTTACAGAAAAAAAAAAAATATATATATATATATATATATATATATATATATATATTATATATATATATATATATAACGGGTGCGGCAAAAGTAACGCCCTTTTAATAATTGTATCTTTATAGTTTTATACAGTATAATTTTTTAGTTTTATATTGTATCATTTTGTTATTTTTTAGTTTTTACTGAGAAAGTACTTATTGTTTTTCTTAAAATGCTGTATTTTTCTTAAAAACCTTATTATTTCTCTTAAAATGCTGTAATTGATTTATTTCCTTCAATAAAAGAGAATAAACTAAAAAGGGCGTTATTTTTGCCGCACCCGATATATATATATATATATATATATATACACAATAAACGGAAAAAAAAATTAAAAAAAAAAATTAAAGGATTGTTGGAGGCGCATACAAATTTGTAAGCAAAAACTATCGATTTTTAGCACAAAATCAAATGAATTCTTTCCAACCAATGTTATTATAAAAAAAACAAAAAAAAACGATTTTTAGCACAAGATTAAATGAATTGTTTCCAACCAATGTTATAAAAAAAAAATACAAATTTATACTGGAAATCTGCCGGGGTTTTAGCAATCCACCCTTCTTGTTTAAGGTTCGATGTATATAAAAATAAATCGAACCTTAAACAAGAGTAGAGTGCTAAAGCCCGGGCAGATTTCCAGTATAAATTTATATTTTTTTTTATAACATTGGTTGGAAACAATTCATTTGATCTTGTGCTAAAAATCGATAGTTTTTCCTTACAAATTTGTATGCGCCTCCCAAAATCCTTTAATTTTTTTTTTTTTCCGTTTATTGTGTATATATATATATTTTTTTTCTGTAACCTAAATATAGGCTGTAACTCTTTATGTACTTCAGTGTTCCTGAGGATGTCATTAGACGAAAGCGCTTGAGCACCATTCTGTGTTTCCTTTCCTTCGTGGTTTTATTCATCATAAATATTTTTCACGTGTTACTTTCGTGAAATAATGTTCATATATATATATATATATATATATATATATATATATATATATATACACACACACACACATATATATATATATATATATATATATATATATATATATATATGTAAAAAGTGAACAATGAACAATAGTTTTATGTTCGAATGTCCATTTTTACATAAGAACCAAAATCGCTTACGCGAGTTTGGATAATAATTTTACTTGTAGCTTCCTATTTTTGTTCGTGTCACAACCCTACGATCTACCCTTTCTATGGTTTAGTCGTATCCATCATCCATTTTCCATTTGTTATAAAAGTTATTATAATTAATTATGAATTGTCTTGCATCTCACCCTCGACCCTAGATTATGCATACACATTGCATGTAACAGGATTGGAACCCGTAGCTGTACTTCTTAGTCATTACTACCCACACTTTGCCTCTAATTCATCTTTTATAATAATGACTTAAACACTATGACGTCATAAAATAACTTTATTCTCTTTACGTTCTCCATACGTACAAATTCAATAACTATGACGTCACATTTCCCCGTCATTAATTTCCCTTCATCATATCTCTAGTATTCAATGTATGAAAATTTATATATCATCATAATAAAAACTGTACACCCTATAGAAGTCATTATTTATATGTTATGTAGTATAAATATTATTATTCAACCATATTCATTCATCTACCTATTGTCTACTTATGCCCTATCAACTTATCAGTCTATTTTTACTCGTGTCAATCTATGAAACGCAAAACCTTTGCCTTCGTTCGGGAACGCGAAAAAACTTTCTCGTATTATTTTTTCCATTTTTATTTTTAAATTATTTGACCTCCCGAGGTGAACTCTAGACAATGCTTAGTAAGTTATTATCAGAAATTCCACTCATCACAGCATAATTTGAACGCTTCTAAGAAAAAAGGTCTCCTTTCGCTTTGATTCGAATGTATAACATTATAGCATATTATTTCAGTAGTAGATACGTCAATTAACAATTTGCTAAAATTGTAATTAAATGTAATCCTTTAATATAATGTAATTGATGTAATGTACTTTAATGAAACTGTAATGAACAATAACTTGTAATGTACTTCAGTGAAACTAATTAATGTAATGATTTAATTTATAATGTAAGAATGTACTTTAATGGCTTGTAATTAAAAAGTGAATAGTAATTAATTGGTAGTTGTAATCCCATAATTGTAATCATAATTGTAATGAACCAAAATTAATACGTACTCAGTCATGTACTCAAAATTGTGCTGATGTGCTAATACGAAATAATATCGCCTCCATAAATGTCGAATCAGCGATACTACTGTTCTTTTTTATTTTTATATTTTTTTAGTTGAAATCATGTGTTTAAAAAAAGGGGGAAATTTAACCTTCAACTGTTCTCCCCCAAAACATTTAAGTTATATTATACGTATATTTGTAAAATACTACACTTCATTATAGAACTTCATTTAAGGCACTTCTAGATTAATCTTCATCATTTGTACTTGATATTAGCACCTCATTAGGAGGGGGGCAGAGGCCCCTTGCCTCCTTAACTTAAGTATTTTTAGATTCCGGCCTGAGCCATGGTCGAAAGAGGTCGAACCTCTACCCCTTGTAATTCAGAGTACCAACTGTAATTTTTAAGAAGTAAACTACACTTTAAGAAGTTTTTATCTTTTTCCTTCGAGTCGTGCTCGCTTCAGAACTTAGTCAGAAAAGTCGATAATTATAAAAAGAGAAGAATTAATAAGCAGAAAGAAAAGAATTAACAGAGTGTCGACCCCCTAAGGCGACCGAAAAGAATTATAGAAAAGTATAAAGAAGAAACATCCGTTGCAGCCTCCTAACTAGAACCCCTTCGAATCCGAACCGACAAAGGGCCATAAAGGGGGGGGTTAACATATATATACAGTATATATATATATATATATATATACACACACACACACATATATACACACACACACACACATATATATACACACACACACACATATATACACACACACACATATATACACACACACACATATATATACACACACACACACATATATATATATATATATATATATATATATATATATACATATATACACACACATATATATATATACACACACACACACACACATATATATACATATATATATATATATATTATATACACACATATATATACACACACACACATATATACCGAGTGGTCCAACAAAAATGGCACCAATTTTGAGAAGTGATATCTCAATAACCGTTGCAGCTAGGGACTTAAAAAGACAACCAAATGAAAGATAATTCTTTTCTCTTTAAATACTTATTCTATCGCTTGATGGTTATAAGCCCATATAATGCCAAAAATTGGCTTCCCAAAAAAATATACAAAAAAAAGTTGCGCATTTATATTTATTCCTTGATCCTAATTTTAAATGAAATTTTTATATTCCAGACCCCTCAAGATGGGATTGAGAGAATCTGATAAGAACATTATACAAGCACTACGTGAAGAAAAAGGATATTCATTAAACAGAATCCTTTACGAATTGCCAAATAGAAATTGGAAAAAAAGAACTGTGGCACATTTTTTACAAAAACTTAAAGAAACCGGCAGCAGTCAACGGCGTCCGGGAAGTGGTCGACCAAAAAGTATTAGAACGCCAGAAAACATTGAAAAAGTAAATGAAATGGTTTTAAGTCAAGAGGAACAACCGGGAACAAGTAAAAGTGAACGTGAAGTTGCGAAAGAAACCGGGATTTCACGTTCATCAGTACAGCGAATAATTCGAAAAGATCTTGGGTTGAAAACATTTAAGAGGGTGAAGGTTACTGCTTTATCGGAGCCTGTGAAAGAAAGACGTTTCCATCGCTGTAAAAATCTATTGCGAAGATTTCGGTCAAATGAGTCTGTGAAAGAAATTTAGTTTTCTGATGAGAAACGATTTACGGTCGAAATACCCAGTGGCGACAAAATCTCATGTTGACCCAAAACGACTTTTGCGTGAAAAAAAACACTTTTCAGATTCGATAATGGTTTCCCTTGCAGCGTCATCTGAGAACAAAACATCCATCATTTTTATTCAGCGAGGCGTTAAAATTGACTCAATTTACTACTGTAATGACATTTTGTCTCCAATGTTGTCAGAGATCAAGGAGACGAGCACTGATTTTGTGTTCATGCAAGATGGAGCCCCATCTCATACAGCCAAGGAAACAATAACATTTCTCAATAATAATTGTCCTGGTTTTATCGAACCAAATAATTGGCCACCATGCAGCCCAGATCTAAACCCCATTGACTACTTTGTGTGGTCTGCCTTAGAGAGAGAAGTCTACCATGGTCAGAAAATCCATGATGTGAACCATCTTCGTGAACGAATTCAGGCTACATGGGAAAATCTCTCACAAGTGACGATCTCAAAGGCAATTTCAAAATGGAGGGCGAGATTACAGGCTGTGGTTGACCATAATGGAGGGCAGATTGAGCCATTTATTGAAAATTAGGTTTAACTTAAAAGGAATAAATACAGGGTGGGGCACGGGAACCAAGTGTTTTTGGAATAATCAGGAAAATGATATTTATTTTTGTAAAGAAAATATATTGGTAGAACAACATTCGTAAGAACATAGCATTTCATGTCATAATAATCATGTACCGAAAATTATATCTGGCA